>JAUOBX010026336.1:0-14037 GCA_032360705.1 Eupentacta quinquesemita
GGGGGAGGTATTTGTGGGTAAGGGCAGGACCCGGGCAAAGGACGCGCTCCATAGATCACTGTTCCTGTCCGCTGGGAGAAGATATTCGTTGTCTCTCAGACACCTGTTATGACCCGAAACAGCTGGTAAACTTAATTGGTCATAGAATATAGGCCTAGAGTGTTCGTGTTAACTTGTCACTCGTCAGTTGGGTCGTTAAGGGAGGGGGGGGGGGTCTTACCCCCATTTCTCCTCCGTGAATACGTCATGGCCCGGGACAGATCCCCCTCCCTCCTCCGCTCCCCTCCGTCGCGATTCAACCTACGTTCATTTTTTCCATTCGGGACGAGCGCTGACAACAAAGCGCCATTTGGGACCGTGAATATCTCCACCCAAATTCCGTCAGAACTTAGAAGCTTTCCGTGGCACTTTCGAGACCATACACTAGTACTAGTATATATATATACACCTTCATAACGCTAGCATACACACATCACTAGAGAGGGCGTGATACCTAATTACAAACTACACCCGCGGAACCTGCTTTGCGCGTGTCTGGCACGCGACCCGCACGAGACCAGCACACTCTGTCCGCCCTCTACTTTGTAACTGATCCCAGAGTATCGGAGAGTACACGAATCCGGGAATAGCCTGCGGCAGTGGCGGAGTTAGGGGTGTCGATTTCTATTAGGGGGTAATTGTGTTGATTGATGTACTCGATATTACGATGTACTGGATGTAGCTATTGTAAACTTGTAATTGTTTGTCGACTTGATATTATTCGGACGGGGACAGGGCAGGTGAAGAGAACAAAATGTAGGTAAGGCTGCGAGGAACCGACGGACCTGCCGAAATACAGATGAGGGGTGACAGACAGTAGGCCTGCGGTAGCTCGGGTGTAATAAAGCTGTGAATTTACGACGGGCACCGCGAGGGGGGATGCCATTAGACTAATGGGACTCGCGTGAGTGTTCTCTATTGATTGCTAACAGCAGGCCCGAGATAGGAGGGGTGATGGAGTGGTGTGAGGTGATGACTAATGGGTGTAGCAGCGGGGCGTCCGGCGCCTTTGTCCCTATGATCTGACGATACAACAACTCGCAGTTGGCACTCACTTAATTAGGGCTGCACCCGTATAACGCTGTGCAGATACCATTGTCTGTCTCTAACCTCACATGTGTCCGGGATTCCTATGTTCATTCGAGTCTGCCGGTATAATTTTGACGCTGAGCAGATCGGCAGGACAGTATATGCCTTGAGCCCGGATACCGAGGCAGTTTTGGTTCTAACACCGTGCGATATCCCTGAATGTGACGTAGACCCAGGGAAATGTCATCTAACATGACATTGGTCAATTACATTTTCCTGGTAGTATAGGCTAGGCTATATACGGTATAGGCCTATTTGAGATTCAGTTCGCGTTATTGCATTCGAAGAGGATATACCGTCTTGCAGCAACTGCTGGGCTTGTGATGCAACGATGACGAATCGTCCACGTGCAACAATCTCCTGAATTATTCGAATTTGACCTCAAGTGACTTAGAAACGACCTTCCGGACCGACTATAGTCCATATCCACCATGCTCCGTTCAAAGTTGAAGAAATCGCGTAAATAAGGCAAACCGGACCTCCAGTGACTTTTAAAAATTGAAAATGATATCCAGGACCAAATAAAATTCTGAGGGTCTTCGCCTAGAATTATTAGCCTCATACCGACCATGTCGTACAGTCGAGCAGTCTCGACCAGTCCCGGCTAAATTATTTTGTTCACATACATACAATACGCCCCCATTCATACGTCCCGTAAAGTAAATTATTCGGATTTTGTTTGAAGCGCCTCACATGTGTTATTTTATAGTGCTTCACAATCACCCCCGATCATTGGTAACCCTTCCAACTCGCATATTTCAGTCCACAATTCTGACTACTTTTCCCCACCCGGTTCCAAATGTGTTATGTCACTTTATCGATCCCCCCTGGGAGATTTGACCTCCCATAGTTGCTTCCACATACAACGCAACGTTATACAACGGTAATACCGTACGTACCGTGTGGTATTACCGGTATTACCACACGGTAGGAGTGTTTGGAGCAGGCAAGCGGGATGAAGTACCTCGCCCAAGGATACGACATGGACCCGAACCCTGGATAATGAGATCCACGCCTTGACCAACTAGGCTACCACACTCTCTGAGTAAATCTACACCCCTCTTCTTTCCCGTCTGACAGTTATGAATTAGGGCGTTCACATTGATTTGAATTCATATCTTCTATGTTTTCATTCCACGACGGAAAATAACGCCAGAGCCTTCGACAAAACTAAGTGGTAATGTTCAAGCTCGTAGGATATACATCAGCCACTGTCAGTTAGGCAGGCCTCAACCCGAACGGAGTTCGGTGACACGCATTTACTCCTGATGGAGTATTCGTCAAAATATAAAACCGAAGTAGCGCCCTCACTTTTGCAAATCAGCTGAGTGACAAACTTGTGTTGGTTTATCGGATTATTGAAGAGCGCCATCGTCACCTTCTCTGTGTTACAATTATCACTGCTGAAGGTCAGTTTGTAGTACGAAGGTAATCAATTTCCAATATTTTTTTTAAGAGGCTCAGAGAGGGCTAGTGGAATTGTGGCACAGTCGAGAGTAATGAAGACGGAGGCATAGGGCCTATATTCCTCATCAGATAACCAAAAGTTGCACTTTATAATGTGCGGGTTTGACAAGTCACTAATGATCAAGGGTAATATATGTGAAGCGCTTTGAGCATGTCATCGACATGAAAAAGCGCTATATAAGAACGAGATATATATAACCTTCATGAAGCTGAACACATCACACATGCCATGCAGTTTACACTGCCTCCCTAAGTGGTCTGTAGGTGAGAAGCATATGTTTACTGAGCCAGCATCCATCATAAGGTACTCTGACGTAGAAACCATTGCCATACTCATAACCCTCATGAAGCAATACGAACCATACTCCCATATGCATGCACATTCCAAACTACCTACATGACGATCGTTGAGTGGTCCATGAGTGAGTAGAGAATGCTCACTGTGCCAGTCACCATCATGAAGTGGGAAGCACGCAGAGAGGAATCCATTCGCCACCATGTGGCCATAACCTGAGTGAAAGTGAATGAACACATTTGTTTATAAAGCGTATCGCTCACGGACGTCAGAAAACCTGAAACAAATTCGTTTAGCACATGTTTTCCTGTTTCACTCAAATTTCAACACATGACAGAGCACGGAAACACATTACAAGCGAGAGAGAGCACTGTCAACCCGGCTAGAGATCGAGCGGCTGGAGAGAAAGAATCCGAAGAGAGGAAGTTTTGTAAGAGGTCCAGCATCCAATACACGGTCGAAGGCTTTGGCAATATCATGAGCAATAACCCTACTTTCACCGTAACAATCGATGGCTGAAGTAGTTACGAATCAAAGTAGGTCGTCAGTAGACCGGCCATGTCGGAAACCATAGAAAATGCCGAGACTTTCACATCAACTCTTCAACAATTTGTCAGGTTGATTATGAACTCGACACACATGTTCGTCCCGATAAAATCTCAGATGGGTTCAAAATTGGGCATCCCTGCAGTGTTGCTGCCTTCCCTCTATTTTATGCGGAAATTAACAGTTTGACGGATTCAAATTGAACTTGGTGGATGGAGACGACATCAGTTCCCGACGTACGGTTCTCAAGTTATTCGTGAACGTTAACAAACAAACGGACGAACGGATGAATGAACGTACGGAGAGACATGATGACTGCATAAGCTGCTCACTCGCAGATAAAAAGTATCGATCGCTGTAACTTACCAAACTTTGTCTCGTCTTTTTTGTCACAACGGGCCTTCTCCAGAATCTCATGAACCTACAGAAGGGAGATCATAACCCAGATTACTCAACCATCACTCACCTGGGCACTCTAACAACACATTACAAATAGCTCAATCTCTACCCTCCCGGTTCTACTCATCAATTTACCTCATTTGTAAGAAACAGTTTCGGTAGATCGACGGTGCCATGAACAATTTTGCAGAGGTAGAGGAGGTTAAGGTGAATCCCTTCCTTAATTTCGTTCTGAAATATTAGAGTCAAAACTAAGGAAGGTAGGGAAAGGGAAGTCAGGGCATACACCACTGTAAACAGTGCATAGCCAGTAGCGCCCATCATCAAACATTTCGGTTCGGTCTATAATAGATACTTTCCGGGTAGTGGATTGAACCCATACAAGGCCCAATAGGGGACCAGACCTAGATACTGTACCTATTGTCAGCTGGGAATTCTTTACTAGGTAACACAGAATAAGCTGGTAAGTAAGTGAGTAAGTAAGTAAGTAACTATTCATTGATATCAAACATAAAATGAATATATAATAAAATGGAATCTACAGCTTTATAATATATAAATATATAGGACACTACATCAAAAGTTATCTAGTTATGTTACAATTGGGAAGCTTTATCCTCCTAGGTGAAAAAAATATACAAATCGTTCAGTACGCATACGAGGGAGAGTATACAACCTACGATGAGAGGAATAGTACTCAAAAAGAGGATGGTCAGGATCAATCAAAACGCCCCCTGCATAATGTAGAACTAATTCCTCAATATACGGATCTTCTATTGCATAAACTGCAATGTCTAATCATACAATTGAGTTGAGTTTTGAAACAGGATGAGAGCCACACAGTAAATCATGAGCGAAAGAACCATTGAACGAAAAAGCCCAAGCTGTTTTTCATGGTAAGTGTAATGTTCAAAATCGAAGTCCAATAACCAGCCCGTTTCATTGGGCAAATGCAATGCGCAGTACATATCGGACCCGCATATTTACCATTTCAAAATACGCGTCTCAGGGTGCATAATAAACATATGTAATATAATTCAGTGAAACACAAAGTATGCATAAATAAATAGGCACAACCAGTGGTAGTTATGCCATCTATCATGCTCAAGTATCAAAGCAGCATGTATCTAGTGTCCCTAGATTGTATGCGTTTGCCACCGGTGCTCAGATGATCTTGAGGCCGAGGTGTAACCAGTCCCAGGCTGCTTCTCGGACCGTCATTCTACGTTCCCATATGACGGACGACCAGTGAAACCCAGTGGAGCTCAGGATCTGAACACTTCCACACATCCTGGATGAGTGGGAGTTCTGGAGTCCAATCACGGTAACTGAGTACAGCGGACTGAATGGACTTTCAATTAGCTAGACGACAACAACCCCCGGGGGTTTCCAAGTCCATTGCACCAACCTGGACGCCGATACATCGCCTGCAAGTAAATAGCAACCTATTGGAAACGCACCACAGTGGGTTTGTGGATCGAATCCGGAGCTGTTACATGCTAATAGCCACTGATATACTGCTTGGCTACTCTTCCCCTACCATCCAGCTGTGTCACTCTTCAAAGATGTACATGACTTCGTTTAAATTCACACAATAGGGTAAGGTGCATCATCTGGCCAATCACTGATGTATGGCAGCATCTCTGACCTCTAGCTGAATCTACGAGTGGCTTTCATTCTAACAGAGATAGTGCACCCCTTTCGACTACAGATCACACAAATGCATTTTCCCATGTGTGAACACTTTCCAGCTCGACAGATTAACCCATTATATCCTACTCCTCATCTACCCCTTATCTCCTCCCAGAGGTTATTTCGATATTATGACAGAGGACTTACTAAAAGCCAGTTCATGGTTATAAATGTGCACACTCACAACAGCTAAACCTTTTGTGACAGTCAAAACTATCCACATATAATTATTGATTCGACGTATTTTTTTTAACTGTCATAACTTGTAAGGAATTATATGAATTTATCTTGTTTTCGCCTATGCTGTTGTCATCGATTAGGGCGATTAAATATGATGATGATATGATGATTTTCTGCAGGGGATTTTTGAAACATTGCCATGTGTCATTGTGAGTGATATCGCAATCACTATGTGGACTGACCGGGCAGTCGGGTCGTGTGTCAACCTGTGTGATTCTTGACACGATCATCGGCGCACATAATTATATACATTGTTAACTGGGACATTCTGCTTGGCTTATCAGTTATCACGCATTACGAACAGATGGAAACAAGGCTTGGGGATTCCTTATCGAGGTTTGTTCAGGTCAATCAAAACATTGGGGATTTACTTACAATCCTGCTCCGTGTAGAGCCACTGAAGAAAGTATCTCTGTTCTCCATGATGAACCTAGGGAAGAAAATGGCAATAAAAATAAAATCAAGCAACTTGAACAGTAGAATTAGTACTCCTACATAATTCCAGTTATAACGAGGATATTGTGTGCCAAAAATAGTTTCACAGCGTACCATAAATTGTCGGCCTTGCATACTTTTCCATGCATCCGTGACACTTTTAGTGGAGAGGTAGAACTCAAGCTGACGAATGGCTTTCTGGAGATCGTGCATTCAGAAAGTTTCATCTCAGTTAAGTCTGACTACATCAGTGTGACTACATCACACTTCACTCGACGCAGTGTATCATGTATAACGACAAAGTGTTAGCAGCGTTACTGACCCTCACCCTTGGAAAACCTCCCCTGTTGCTACTAGTTCTTGAAGTTAGGACAATCTACATGCGTTCCAAAGACCTAATATGACCATTTTCCAACCCCCAAATTATGTCATGACCTTCACTTCGTTCTCTAAAAGGCATGTAGATTGCATAACTGTTAATTTTATAACAGGGGTGACCATGGCTTCCAGAGGGTTCTAACTGACCCTTAGTCCAGACCTCTACTAGCTCTATCAACTTGGTTCCCCTGCAGCCTATCACACAGGAATTCCCACTCATCTTCCACGGAGCTCCCAAAGGCGTGGGTGGAGTCGCTGGTCCCCTAAGGAATGAACTCCATTCTCACAGTAGAGAGACATCCGTCCATTTTGGACCAGCATTATGGAATCCTATACCTCAGGAACACGTACCTCTTTTAGTTCAGCTGTGTAGACCAGGGATGGAAATGCTATGGTAGTGCGCTATATGAGTTTGTTATGTAGTTTAATCAAAGTGGAAAGATTACTCACTCATCTTCCCTTGACCTCACAAAGGCGAGAGTGAAGTAGTTGGTCTCCTGCGGTATGAACTCCTTGCTCAGTGCGAAGAGTTTTGGGGTCTTCCGTAGAAACTTCCAAATAGTGGCCGGCTCATCAATGTCATTCTCCTGATGTGGCGAGTAGAAAAATCATTCATATAGTGATATGGTAAGACTTAGCATCTACCCTTCACCTGGGATCCTTCACTCTCTGAAATTCATCAATAACCTGTTTTTATGAAATATCATGGACCAAATTTTCATGGGGAAAATATCCCCTGGGCCCTTCAACCGATCATATGGGGGCATTGGAAACAGTTTGCACTACTGCAACATTTTTGGCAGGATTGATGCCGCGATGTTCGTGACAATGCGTGTTAACAATAGTTTTCAACCTCTTGGGCAGACTTTCTAATTTTGAGTCTTGGGTTGATGCAGGAAATACAGGAAATTGAACGAAGCCTTAGTTCTACCAGACTGCCAGAACAACCCACCCAGGATTCAAATATATTAGTCAGAAACAGTGATGGAGGACTCGAGACCGGTTTCGAGACCGATTTCGAAGGACCCGATCTCGGACTCGGACGCTAGAGACTCGGTCCCGGTCTAAAGGACTCGGGGACTTGGTCCGAGTCCTTGTCCGAGTCCTGCACTGATTGTTTGCCTGCAAATACCTTTGTTATTTCACTCATAACAACACACAAGCACTGTAGTGAACATGCTGACACCACTAAACTAACACCCATGATGCATCCAACACCCTGACAGAGCCTATTTGTATTTTAGTAGCTTAAGCCATTTAGGACCATACAAACACATCAGCAAAATCTGATAGTGTACATTTTGATTGAATGCCGATTTTTTTTATAAGGACTCGGGGACTCGACTCGGGACTCGGACACAAGTACTCGGCCCCGGACTCGGAGCTGAGGACTCGTTCTCGGACTCGGACTCGGATTGGCTGGACTCGACTCCATCAATGGTCAGAAAGTAGGTGAGGAGATGGGTATACAGTTACCTTGATTGGCATTCTGATCTTCATCTCCTCAGCGTAGCGGGACAGGACGGACCATGGAGCGTGGACCTTGATGAAGGTATTCTTATCCTCATCCTACAAGAGGAGACAATGGAATACATTTAGGACCAATACTGATCAAACCAAGCGCCCACGCATGGGCTGAGGGCTGAGGCCAACTGGAATGGTCGTTTGAGATGATCGTAGTTCAACTTGACATGATTCACATCGGATCCTGTTCCACTCTCTCTGAAGGAGTTGTTTCCACCAGAAGGTCATCACGAACAAACTTGCACAGAGTATGCAATGTTGCAAACTTTCTTCGAGTTCAGACATGATCACACTAGAAGTTGCCTCAGGTGAGACATGTGTAAGGAATTGTTCGAAAATTACTGGAATCCAACGAGGCCTACTACATTAGCTGATCTCCCAACACTGTTGCCCATTAAAACAGGGATATATAATGTTCGCACAAAAACTGCATGTCCAATCCCCAAGGCGCTTAGACACATTTTCTCAGGCGCTATATAAATCTATTACACTGTGTGTTCTTCAGCTGTAAAAAGAAAAGGAATTTTGGGATTTGAGTAGCCCAAATTCATAGCCAATATAGTTGTACGAAAAGTGCTAGAACACTTAAATCAATCCTGAATATTAATATAGCGCTAGGAACCCTGAAAAAAGTGTGTACCAATGCGCTGGATAACACATTAAGACACCCCATTTTACCAACTTTTTACAGAAGATGTAATTCAGTAGTGTGCAGTATGCCTCATATACACCAGCAAATCCCTGCATTCTC
The DNA here is from genome assembly GCA_032360705.1 of Eupentacta quinquesemita. NCBI lineage: Eukaryota > Metazoa > Echinodermata > Holothuroidea > Dendrochirotida > Sclerodactylidae > Eupentacta > Eupentacta quinquesemita. Next base: position 8,856 of record JAUOBX010026336.1, read on the forward strand.
TCCCTGATAATGTTTCCGGAGCCATGTTGAACACCTGCACCCATCTCACGACTATTCGTATATATAAGTGCATCATTATTCGGACATGGAGTCCCATTCCCACATGGAGACTATATAAATAGTTCATACTGCAGGTTGGTGGAGAAGCCTGTGTGAACGACAATCATATATTGAAAAAAGGCTTGATTCCGTCCGTCTGCATGAAATTCATACATGACATGACAATGGAAAGTGATACATACATACATACATACATACATACATACATACATACATACACACTTACATATCAAGAGTTAGATAACTAATAATGATTAATTTTCCTTCACGGATATGCCAATTAATGTACTGTCTTCATCAACTGGAATGGCTCATATGCTGAAAAATACATTTGAAAATATTGTATTCATTGCATTGCCTGCCTGGTTGGTACAGGAATATCTTTGAAATATCAGTGTTAGTTCAGAAATGTATGTCTGACTGCCACAACTCATTTGAAAGATCTCATGTCCCGTCGCACTCCTGCCAGGTCAATGCATCCGTGTTATGTTGATGCGCTCCAAATCACAAGATGTTGATCTGAGTTGAGAAAGAGAAGCTTCCGATACTGTACGTAGTCCCCATACCTGGAGCGCCTACTCTGCTAACATCCGTGGCATCACTGATATGTTGAGTCTATCACTTGTGAATATTCAGTACTTACGGTATCTGGATCAGCCTGGATAGACGATCACACAAAAAGAGTGTGCGATGTGGAGTGCATCATCGTAGGCAGATTGCAGGATGACGAGGAAGAAAGGAAGAAATATTGAGATTACGAGGTGTCAGTTTCAGTGATGGAGCTCTCGAAATGTTTGGACTTAGACTCAGCGCAATTGACTTGGAGACTCGGTCTTAGTTCTTGTCCGAGTACTTACTTGATGTGGGGCGAGCAAATGTAATACTTATTTCTGCCGTTACAATAAAGGAGCATTACATCCCCTCTGCTAACACTACTAGATTCGCAGATCCTAATTGTGTATTTGAGTTACTTAAGCAATGTAGGACCACACATACCCATTAGCAAAATCTAAAGCTGTACATTCCTGCTAAATTACTGAGTCTCAATAAGGACTCCGATACTCCATTCGGAAACAAGGACTCCATCTTGACTCGGACTCATATGCTGAGGACTTGGTCCCAAATTTGTATGCTAAGGACTTGGTCTCCGGGTTGGCTGGACACCCCTCTATCCCTGGTCAGTACGAAAATTCAACTATTCAAGGGATACTGGGTCACTCTCCCTACCCTGGACTAGTTGTTAGTAGGAAGCATTACGACGCAGCTGTATATATATATTTTTTCTGCATCGAACCCAGGACCCACATTACCATTAGAACAACAATTTGAAGACTGAATAAATACAGAACTCTTGTTAGGTACACAGCAGTTTAGTGATGATACAGTCTATCATTAGAGGATCTACCTCTGACATTAATTTTGGGGTTTCAGACTATACCCTACCCTCCAATGAATATAGTCCAAAGTTGATTGTATCTAACCCCGATGTTAACTTCCCACCCACACGAAACCCAGGAACAACCTACCTCGACATTACTGGACACACATGCTCTCCATGAAGTGGTAGTAATATTGTAGAATGCGTTGAGTAAGAACCAAGTAATATATAAGAATATACCATTGTAATTCGGCCTTCAACTTAGGCAATTCACTTGCACCTGATATCATAGTGAGTAGTTGGTTTAACTCGTTCTAGATTGATTCTAAGCATGTACTGGGCTTCGGAATAGCATTCATTTGTTATGAGTTATCTCCTGATCACCAGAAGTTGTGTCACCTGACAGTGGCATGGGATGAAAGAAGGGGGGGGGGGGGGTCTGACTCAGGCCCGGTCGCAGGTCCAATCACGAGAACCTGTACGACTTGACGTGGGGTTGAGGGGGGATTGGTCCAATTCAGAGCAGTTTGAAAACTCTGAGGCTGGGTGTTTGGAAGCAGCTGGTGTGTGAGGTTTGCTACTTTCCAGGTACGTGCTGTATAGAGGAGTGACAGTGGTCTTAGAGCTGACATCAACATGGCATGGTCTAACAATTTTTAGTGGACATTCTCTTTATATTCTCTACTGATGCACCAAAGATGTATTTGTGGGACTTCCCAAGAGTTGCAGTCACTGCCGCACTACTCTTTACAAGTCTGATTAGAAGGTATAAATTTTACATGTGGGTACTGTGCGACAGCATTGCAGTTAAAGCTCTACCTGTATTCTGTCGATTCAATGACCATCCTTGTAGCCCCTTGTTGGCATGGTGAGGTTAAGATGCCTAATTCATAAACTGTCAATGCATTCCGTCGTGCCTTCCACCGGACGATCCTGTTCTGCCAAAACAGGACCCAGTCGGTTGTGGCTGATCCCCGTATCAGGAAAGATGATCGTAACAAATAATTGGCACTGCTAAGTGCATAGTTTGGCCTCACGACCTTTGGCTGCCATTCAATCCCCAGTATATAGACCCACCTGCTTCAATATTGAAAGCCGTAGCCCTTCCGACTTCAGATTAGCAAAGAATTCGTTGCGTCTTCTACGTTCATCCTCTCCCTCCTTGGTCTCACTCTTGTAGACTATGACATAGTCAATCTTTTTCTTGGCATCCGTCTTCACGAACAGATCTTCGTCCTTCTTTTCCTCAGTCTTCCTGGCCGAAAACTGCTAAAAGGGATCAAAGTATGCATTGAGAATGGACATTTCCAATCGGAGAGAATGTTAGCTCATCTTGATGAAGATTTTATTGGTCTCCTTGAGCATGTCATCGACCTGATATTACAGTAACCCGATATATTGAATAATATAACATTGCGAGCGAGTGGGCAGAAAACAATAATGTGATCCAGGATTTCATAGTCTGCTCCTCTTTTTGGAGTAAATTTATCATCTGACCCTATGATATATTGTCCTCCTAGGACTGCTGAAAATGCCAGATGGAAATGAACATATCAGTCTCTAATAGGAGAATAAACTCATTCGCAAATTTACTGCTTGTGGCATACCTTTTCATATCATAAAGGCAATGGTGTGAATTCATTTGGCGACATCACAATATAGAACACTATGAACAAGCCAAGATCCCAGTATTCCATGATTGTTCATCGGATACGATCCGAGAAGCAGGCTGAGATCGCTTACAGTGCCTTGATATCATTGCATCACTAGATGGGAAGAGAAGGCAAGTTACTGAACTCTTAGAATTGAAATCAAAACAAGGTCATCACCTTAACACACATATCTGATCGATAGCGGTTTCCAGTGAGAGGATTTAGAGAGGTCCATGGGGCTGTAAAGATATAATAACACCTCCTCCCCCCTCTCACTCACCACCTGTTTTTGAGGAATGAAGATATACTTCATACTTTAATATCACTTTGTCAGTCTCCACTACTGACAGCTACCACAGTATGAAAGTAGCATGAAGATTGCACAGTTGAGCAGTGAGGCTGCATAACAAACCATCAATATCCTCTATGAGGCACTCTATAGTGTTGTCCTGGTAAAAACGTGTCTATAGGATGACATTATGGGTTTTTATTATGGTCCAGTTGAATCGTAGAGCTGTGGCGTTGTGCCTAATGAAGTGACAGTGTGACATTCATTCGAAGTAGGGTATTTTGCATTGCTCAACGCGTTCGAATATTTGCTTTACAACATCTGTTCATCGAGGTTTACCATTAGTTATTTTGTTACTGACCATTGATATTTTTTTTAATAATTATATTTAATATTTAATAATAATGAAAAATAAAAAACAAATAAATCTGCAATGGTCAAGACCTTGTCTCCATACCATGAGGTCTTGTGCAAGGTTATTGCCACAACTACTAATGAATCAGGAACATCCTGAATGTGCAATATGTGATGTTGTACCTGCATCAGATCGCACAATTTATTATAATTTCAATAAACATAGGTTGTGTGTTACATCATTGCTACTGTGTTTCCCAACTGTTATTTATGAGCTTAATTGGTAGAGCCTGCGCACCAAAACAAGTTTCAATCCCGCGGAAAGATAACTTAGCTTTTCCAGCGAATCATCGAGTAAAAAAGTATATTGTCATCGGCTCATACCACCAGGGTGTAATTCGGGACTTGAGAGTACTGTATAATATCTGGGGTCAGAGAGCATGCGTGCTTTCATGCATGATGAAGGGTAAATCAATAAAGAGCATCGAGAATACATGTCATCGACGGAATAAGCAGAAGATACAGCATTGCAGCAAAATCCTCCGACTACGAAACTGTATTTAGGATTAATGAGGATTTTCTCAGCAGCCTAAAACGAACAATGAGCGAATGAGATCTCTCGAGAATAATGACTGCTATAGTTGTGGAATTTGTAGATATTGAAGAGAATAGGAGTTGACACCATGTAAATATTTGAACTGGAATTCGATATGGCATGTGGTGGTTTTCAGCTCTCCTCGATGAATTTTCCGCACCCCCTGAGGTGATTTCCAGCACCCTTGATCAACAATGGTGACAGTCGTTACCATTTTGAAATTTTATGTTACTTGTATGTTCCAGACATTCATTCAGAAGACAATGGTCACAGTTCACAGCTTATTCCATCTTCAAAACAGGTTATTTTTTCATATGCGGCAGGAGTTGAAGAAGCAAATCCTACTTCTAAGCGGAGCATGGTGTACAGTTTGACACATATGGCTACAGTGTACTGCATACGAGGTTTTCCAATTGAAGCAAATTAAAATATAATCGAATGAGTGTAATTGTGTTAGAACCAACATAATGAATCCATTTCTCGCTGAATAGTTGTGTCGTTTAATGGTTATGGCCAATTTCACTTTGGGGGTGCTTGAATCCCGCACCTCTGAATTTCACGAGGGAATTTTCAGCACCACTACCTAGATTGAGCGATATTACATGCAGAGAGATTCTTTGAACCTACATAATTGTACATTGGCAAGATTACAAGTTTGTTCTTCAAAATACTCATGCCAGGCATAAGAAGTACAACATTATGGATACACCAAGTGGATCCCACATGAAAGCCGAACATTTTTCAGGATTGAATGCCCAATTTGACAGGTAATTTGTGTTGACATTGTGGAAAAAAGATATTTCAGTTCAGATGACACATTCATTCCTGATAGATATATTTTCCGAGAGAAATAT
>JAUOBX010026558.1:0-14032 GCA_032360705.1 Eupentacta quinquesemita
TTAGGGTCAAGTCGTCCTCTCATTGCACTGTAGATAGGTGTACTGTACTTTGCAGGTAGGTGTATATATACTGTTCTGGAAAGATGTACTGTACTTTGAAGGATAGCTGTAGTGTACTAGATAGGTCTACTGTACTTTACACATAGGTGTAGTGTCCTAGATAGGTGTAGGCTACTGTAATTCACACATTACCTTTGGAACTCTCGTTGATTAGGATGCTCACACCAACGCTTATATCAGCGACCGCTAGAACCGCTAGAAGGGAGCTAGTCGCTCCACCGAAACATTCCAGTTGCTTCCGAAGAATACAGAGATTGACAGGTAACACGCAACTGAATAGTGAATGGTCCCTGGAATCCGTCGAGCTAAAGAACGCGGAATCTGTCTTCAAAACAGTTAGGCCTACACCCTGTTCTAATTCGTGTCGTACGACTGCAATCTTCTTTGTACAGTGTGCATCGTATTTATTATTGTGGTATTGCGACCTGGAAGACTGTCTAACTTGTGTCTCATTCAGTCGAGTAAATACATACTTATAGCAGTATGCCTATATCGTACTGTTTACTTACTTCAACGAACCGGCGGTGATTTTAATCAGTAGAGTCATTTAAAAGTTTGACCACATTCACATGTGTGTCATTAAAAATGGTGACAATTTCCTGACGCAGAATAGATAATATGTCGATATCAATATTACCTGAAATCGATGATGAACCATCTATCATTACCAGCAAATCAATTCCATTCGCGGAAGCCACACGTTTCAAACTCACGCAATTTCCAAACTTCTGTTTCGCATCCATGGCACATGGCTCTGGAAAAAGTGCATCCATTAGCCGATTGATTTTTCCGCGCCGTCAACAATTTTCCCGCCTCAACTTTATTAGATAGCGTTCTAGATTAGGGCTATAAATAGCGTACATTCAAGAGAAGGTGTGTACGTCGCCGTATAGGCGGATCCTAATGCACGTGTGCGACACGATGGTAACATAACACAAACCATTGATCGAGTTGGTATAGTAGGCTACCGAGTTTGGATATTTCTCCATAAGGCACTGGCATCTGGCTGTTGTTTGGCTTATATATACCCAAAAGTGTAATATTTAGGCCTACAAGGTATTCATTTCGTCAGAAATTATTCATTCAACGATTTCAAGACGGCGTTCTATATGGCATAACAAATTGTGACTGTTACACTTACATAACCGTAGTGACTGGATAAAGTTTGAGGAACGTTCGCCATAATCTTTTAACCACAAGCAAGGTGTACTTCATTCTAATTGTAATATAATTCGGTAAGTATAAATGGCCTATTGTCGAATTTTCCATTTATATTTCTTTAAACCCCATTAGCGATCAACATGTTTTCGACATACACTTTAATCGCCCATCATTTTTTTTAGCTTGCGTGTTTGATGGTAGTCATGTGGCCTCCCCATTTCCTTGTATTCATCATTTGCATATTTTGTATAGGCTATGTATTTCATTCATCTGTTTCATTATCCCTTTATTGCATCTTGATCTAAATGTTGATATTTTCAAAACATTCGAGCATGTTTTATTGTATTCAGCGTTTAGGAATGTTTTCATGATAATGATGATTATAATAATTGGTATCAGGTATGAGTTGGTGATGATGATTGATGTTAGCAATCTCAGCAATAACAAACAGTTGCCTGATTTGCAGAACACTCTCCTGTGCTCATGTAGCTCATGTGGAAATCACGGCACGTAAACATGTGGGAATTATATCGACCAACTCTGTGTTTAAAGTAGGCCTACCTGTTGTAAAAATCTATCATACAGGACTGCTGGCCTTTCTTGCATAAATGATATTAGGCCTATATTAAAATGATGAAAATGTTTTCTAATAAGCAATAATCAAATAATAAAAATACTATAATATAATACAAGTTTAACTACTATTTATACTACTATTGCCACTACTAGTAGTTAGTCAACTTTCGCGAGGTAGCCGAAGGCAAATTTTCATGGATTGTTGAGGTAGGCCTATGTACCATAAATCAGAACAATAAAATACATAAAAAAGTAATACTGTAGCGCCGTCACACGTTTTTGCCTGATCAGTGAGAGAACCAAACTTCGAAGGTTGGTAACTTTGCAACAGACCATCGTACAAATATGGAGGTTGGACCCCTATTTGTAGTTTTTTCGCTGATGATGACCCTTGTGTTGTCCTTTAGGGTCAAGTCGTCCTCTCATTGCACTGTAGATAGGTGTACTGTACTTTGCAGGTAGGTGTATATATACTGTTCTAGAAAGATGTACTGTACTTTGAAGGATAGCTGTAGTGTACTAGATTTAACAGGTTTACTGTACTTTACACATAGGTGTAGTGTTCCAGATAGGTGTAGGCTACTGTATTTTACACATTACCATTGTCAACTTCCCCTGAAAGACCGCAGATTGTTTTTTCTTATCTCATGTAGTATGGTAGTCCCTCATAACACATTACTATAGTTCTTGCTCAACAGAAGGAATACAATATAGATAATGTGCCGACAGATCTCGGAAATGAGTTATTTGGGAATATAACCGATTTTTTTTCCCCCGTAAAATTCAGTTTCCAGATGAAATTTGAATTTGTAAAAATAAATCTCAAATTCAGAGCTGATTTGTTACTTTTTCATTCGAATCTGACAATTTGTACTTGCAAAATGAAACAACTGTTATGATGCTTGAAATTCGATCAAGAATAATAGAGATAGGATTCTTCAAATAAGAGCTGAAGACAACTTTCCAAAGAGCAGCTACGAAAGGACACTGGAAAAATAAATGATCAGGCATGTGATTCGCCTTCTTCGTCACGAAAATCCCACATGGCGGTATCCTCTGATTCCATCTTTTACTCAAGGGATAATGAGAGTCTTCCATGGGATCAATTTTACCACCTAGAAATGGCACTAGGAGCAGAAACCTTCCTCTTTAGTAGGACATTGTAAATGAAATCCGATGGTTTTGAAGCAGTAGTAAGCTTAAAAAACTCCAAACATTTTCATCACGGGTATCACTTATTGTCCTATTTCTTTTCCAACGAGTTTGCATAGCTGAGATGGTGCCAAAATGAGAGGTGAATAGAAATGCTGTAATGTCATGTCGTCGTATGGAAGCATTGTATGGTAAAACTGGCAGATTGCCAAGTTAGTAGGAGTTAGTAGAAGGTGAATAAATATATCGGGACTCGAACTTCATAGTGTTTGTCGAAATTGATATATACTCATTTCCAGACCGAAAAAGGTATTTTAAAAGTTCGATGAGACTGGCATAATACAGGCAGAACAAATAACAATATTTTGCAGGCAGGTATTATTATATAGAAAGCCGGGCAATAAATTGATTTTTATAGTATGAGTTCGCTCCCCACCCCATTATACCAATGTCCTGGGGAGATTCCATTGGTGCTAATATAGCTATAGCACGCGAGTGTGAAAATATGACACATGTTCACACATATTCCAGAATTGTCCAAAAACAGATGCCAATCGCACTAGTGATCTCCGTGATGTGAGATATTTTACTCACCTTTCGATAATTCGGCGCCACTAATGTGTAATTTTTCACGCAACTATGGTGTTAATTTGGTTATTTCTCCGTATAGGCAACTGGATAGGTGAACTCGTTATTATGGTAATACAACTAATGCTAACACGGTCAAGATGTTTGTTACTCACTGTATATAGAGCGTATATTAGTTGAGGAGTAGCCAAGCGAAATCAGTGACAATTCCGAGATCGATTCCCGCACGCCAATGGGCGGTTTCCGAAGGTTGCTATACTTGCAGCTGCGATTTGGCGAGTTCTGGAAGTCTAGGTTCTGCTGGGGTGCAGTAAACTTAGTAATTGCGGGGGTTGTTTCGGATTTGCTGCAATAAGTGTCGGCTCTACGAAGTTACCGTGGTTCAACTGTGGTGTCGCATGGGTACGTGAAATAGCAGTCCCCGGAGCAGGTTGGGCTTCGTAACAGTATACCCCTGTCTCGATATCATTTGAGCACCAGACGGTGCTTCTTCACAATCAACACGGTCAGGGATCATTGATGTTCTTGCTCGTTACCCATATCAATCGAATCAAATCAAATATATATAGTGTAGTTTGTGGACGCTACCTCCTCCTATGATGACTTCACAGAGTGAACGTTCCAATGTGGTTTCCTAACTTCACAATACCACATCTGTAGTAACTAGTAGGGCAATTGAGAGTTACTCTTAATCTTAACCCATCGTTCATATTCATCTTCACAGGTTCCTGATCGCCTTGACCGAGTGCGTATCTGACAGAGGAACATCATGGATGCTGTTCTTTCCGCATTGGACTACGTCGTCATTGCCGCCATGTTGCTTATTTCCTGTGGCATTGGTGTGTTCTTTGCCGTGAGGGCAGGGCCGAAGCAGACGTCAAACGACTATTTCCTCGGAAGCCAAGACGTCCCCGTTATAGCTGTCGTGCTATCCATTTCAGCTACAATCCTGTCCGCTGTCACTTTCATAGGGACACCCGCTGAGGTATACCTGTACGGACCGACGTACGGACTCACTGCCCTCTCCCGGATACATGTTCCGATAATAACATCGATCTTCTTCGTCCCGGTATATTACCGTCTCAAGGTGGTGACGATATACCAGTACATAGGGATGCGGTTTAACGATACCGTGCGGTATGCTGTGATCTTCATCAGAATTACCAGTGGATTTCTGTTCATGGGGGTTATGATGTACGCACCAGCCTTAGCATTGAGCCTCGCTACGGGACTGAGTCTGCAGTTTTCGATTTTGTCCGTTGGGCTGATATGCACTTTCTACACGTCAATCGGTGGCATCAAAGCTGTAATATGGACCGACGTTTTCCAGGTGAGGCATTTTCTTGTTTTTTCTTCGTTCTTTACAAAGTTCAACCACGGTAACTGTCTACAGCCGGTTGACGAGACTTGGTGCAACCAATCCGGAACCCGCCCTGCTCGATGAGGGGTATGCGATATGTAAGTTGCCGTCTGTGTGTATTTACCCCCTCCTTCATATTGCGAAACACGCCAAGAGGCAATGCCTTGTTCGGTGTAAACGTGGAGGCTTATAGTTGACATGATTGCGGTATCCAAGATGCACCATTGCCGGACCTTGGGTTGGATCGACCCTGTGTCTGGCATGTACAGCATAGAAAAAAATGTGTATACATATTAGGTTTTATATGGTTTACCGCTGGGACTGTAACGCTGCCCTTGGTATAGAGTGTGTGGATGAGTGTGGATACTGCGAACCAACCCCCTACCATCAACCCCTCTCTCGAATGACCACAAGACCGAGACAGTCGCGTGAAATCCTGCTTCAGTTGGACCACCATTATCGGTCTCATCCAATTCAGATTAGTGCATCCTCACAGATTCTTATCACATGTTGACACCAGTGTTCGCACTGGGGCTTGATCCTCTGACCGGTAAGTAAACCATACCCGAGTGATCCCGAAAATGGTTATACTTGGTCTATGCATCTGTGTCATGCATACCCCCCTCATTCTTAGTGCCGCCTCGCATATGGTTGAATCTTGCTCATACCGCATTACCCTCGGATGACCCACGCGCCACCCAAACCGAATCGTCCTCAACGTCACCTGAAAGGTGCTTTTAAAATGTTTTAGCGCCATGTATTTGGTCATGATATATTGACCTCATGCTTGACTGCAATTTTGTAATTAGCCAAATGATTTTATGAATATTCTATGATAAATTCCATGATAAAAGCAACACCATTCGCCGTGTCCCCTTTCCATACATGTCCATTACTCGAATATAAATGCAAGATACCTAAATGCTAATCACACCGTATTATTCGTCCAACCACCAGCATGGAATGTCCGCTATGCAGTTCTGTAGACTGTAGGTCATATTCCCCATCTTCCAATATAATGCTAATTGTCCCCGATGTCAGCCACTGTGATTTCTTCCTATCACAAACATTTGGCCTCTATCAATACTTTCTGAATGATTCTTGTTATATGTGTTCTAAAGCCCCAAATATCAATATACCAATGCTCGCGTGTCAACATGTTTGCTATTGGCATATTTTAGGCATAGAACACAGGACATTACATTACAGACAATGTCTATCTGAAAAATAGGCAAAATAGCTAGTGTGAAACAATATATGTCTGAAGCTGTCTGAAAGAATCATTCAAAAAAATTGATTAAAAATCTATGAACTGAGGTGGAAATTTGCGAATACTGAATGCCCGCGGAGTCCCATTTGCCATTATCGATCATCGAACGAAAATATGAGCACGAATTAAATTAAAACGGAAAGTCGTATATACTGGCGAAATCATTTTCCCGCATTTCCTCTATGTTTGCTATGATATCTTCTACATTTCTGTACACTATATGTGATATTCTCTATCTGTCTATATCATGCCAATTGTCCACTGTGATTTTTTTCTATCACAAACATTTGGCCTCTATCAATACTTTCTGAATGATTCCTGTTACATGTGTTATAAGCTTCAAATATCAATATACATATTTGTTTGCTATCGGCATAGTAAACAGCACATTACATTACACACATGTGGTTCGAGTCAATGTCTATCTGAAGCATATAGGCAGAGGTAGCTAGTGTGAAGCATTATTGTGTATCTTTGAACTGAGGTGGGGAAATTGAGAATACTGAATTCCCGCGAAGCTCGTTTCTGTACCATTCATCGATCCTCGAATACAAATATGAGCATAAATTGAATAACATGGAACTAACAGTCGTATATACTGGCGACATCAGTCTCCCGCGTTTCCTCTCTACTGCCCTTACTTATTAAGTTGGCATGTGGAACGATTGACACAACAAACAAACGTCTCAGTCTGGGGCTCTGTAATATGATTATGAATAGTTTTCCCAGCCTGACTTTGATCAAACATGCCCTCAGTTGTTGGGTTTGCACTGGTGTATTGGGGCCGGTAAACTGCATGTGTAACCGTCAATAACTGTCGTAGCAGGGTATATATGCCTAACATACATTGACGTACCTTTTCCTCGTTCTACTGAAGGCCTGAGTGATATTGATCAGTATTGATGTTATGATATCAACTTTATCGATCTTCAAATAAAAATATGAAAAATAGTACAATCACTACCATTCTTTCATGACAAATTGAATGATATGGATCTGACAGTCATTTATATACTGACAAAATTACTCTCTTGCCTCGCCTCTCTTCCGCACTAACCAATCACCTTGCATGTGAAACTAATTGACACAACAAACAAACGCCTCAATCCGGAGCTCTGTAATCACCTAACCTGATTACGAATAGTTTCCAACTGACTTAACATCGCCCTTTTTTTATGAGCTGTTTGGTTTGTACTATTGACTTTGGTAAGCATTGGCGTACCGATATGTGTCATGGGTTGCTCATGTGTGTGTGGGGGAGGGAGGCGGGGGGTTCAAAACCTAAGGGTAGGACGCTTGATGATTGCTGTCTTTCTTTAATGAAAAAATGACCTATATGGAACTTACAGTCGTACATACTGGCAGATATACAACCCCCCCCCCCCCCCCTTCCCTCTTGTCTCTCGTCTCACACATTTATAGCTTGTATGTGCAACTATTAACACAACAAACAAGCGCTCCAATCACGAGGTCTAAGAAATGGTTAGGAACAGTTCTCCTAACTTACTTTAGATCGGATTCGTCCTGTTTTTTAGTTGTTTGGTTTGAACTAGTTCCTTGTCTTGGCCATTTGCGAACTGAGCGATTTGTTATGGAAGTGGGGGTGGAGGTCGGGACTCAATGGCGAGACGCCCTTCCGAATGGTACCACAATCCCCATCGGTGAATAAAGTATATATGGCCTCCTAGACACATGTTATCACCTGAAACAGCTGTATAACTGTTTTCGGGGTCAATAGATGACAACCTACTCGGTGCAAATGGTTCCCATTTGGGCGAAGAATTAACGACTATAAATCGCAGGTATCTGCATACGGTCGTATATGTTTTCAACCGAGATCATGTCCCACTGTTACGCAACCAAGTGTTCGAATCCGTCATGGGAGTGGGGGAGAGGGGGGTCACATCTAAAACCCTCCCAGGGCGTGAGCTACTGCTTTGGGGTGAAGTGAAACTCACTAATTTTAGTACCAGCGTATTATGTCATATACATTTTTTAGGGAGCTCCTATTTCCACCTGCTATCACCTATCACCTGTTCAACTTTTTGTTTGTGTTCAATATATATTGGTCACTTGGGTCATAGGGGGTTTCTCACTCTCAAGACTCTTCCCGTCAGTACGCCACTGGTCTTGGGAAAATATTACAATTATATTTACCATGCAACTTACCTACCCTTTCTTGTTCTATTGAAGGCCTGTGCGATGTTGATCGGGGCTGTTGTGATGATAGTAGCTGGAACCGTCAAGATCGGAGGACCTGCCGAGGGCTGGAGCAGAGCAGTAGAAGGAGGTCGAGGAGAACTGGTGGATTTCAGAGCTGATCTCACGGTACGATTCACGATCTGGAGCGGGGCTATCGGGGCGTCGTTTGCTTGGTTATCCAACGGTGTCGCTAGACAAGAAATGGTTCAGCGGTACAACTCCTGTCGGACGGAGAGAGAGGCTCGAGTAGCCGCTTGGTTGGGCTTGATTGGTACGGCTGTCATTGAACTACTGGCGGTAGCTGTCGGTATGACCATCTTCGCATACTACTATACTTGTGACCCACTGAAATCAGGGCGGATAGGTCGACCAGATCAAATCGTTCCTTTCTTCATAATGGACATCTTTAGCTCTTACCCGGGTATTCCAGGTCTTCTGATCGGATGTGTCTTCTGTGCTGCCCTCTCATCAGTCTCTTCCGCACTCAACGGAGTAGTTGCAACAGCGGGCCAAGACGTCATCAGGAAACTGAAGCCTGGGTTGTCCGATTTTAACTACACTTCACTAGCGAAACTGATTTCCTTTGGCTTTGGCATACTCACGATAGCATTGGCTTTCCTTGCTACTCTGCTCTCTGGCGGTATTTTGCAGACCATATTTTCTATAGCGGGAATAACAGGAGGGCCGATATGTGGTGTCATCATCCTGGGGATGTTTTTCCCGAGAGCCAACTCCATGGGAGCAATGAGTGGATTGATCGGTGGCGTAGCCGTGGGCGTAATTCAGTACGTCGGTTCGCAAGTATTCTCTTCACGTTCCCCGCCGCTTCCGCTCTCAATTAGCGAATGTGAGATGAGTGTAAATATGACGCAATCAACATCATACACTAGCGATCAATACACGACCAGTATTACCGGAATTACTGGAGGGTTTTCGAGTGCATCGACTCTTTCACCAACGGATTCAGAAAGTCACGCATTTTTCCGTATCAGCTATTTGTATCTGCAAGCCTTGACAACTATTTCGTGCGTTTTGATTGGAATTGCCGTTAGTTACGCAACATCTTGGAACGACCCGAAAGTGGCTGATCCGAAATTTCTGACCCCTTTCATTGCTCGCCTATACGCTGGTTCGAAAAATAACCATAAAAGTACAAATACCGAGCAGATGTACCTCCGTAAGATTTAGGTATGCCAACTATCAGGGGTGGCAATGGAATCAATGTCACGTGACTCAATTGCATGATCCCTTCTTACCTTCTAAAAGGATCTTCTGAAAAGACAATGGAGTTGATGAACATGTATTCGGAGATTACGATTCCCTTCGATCGATATATATAAGACTGATCTATTGAGGTTAAATTTATTTTTATGAGTTTCATGTTTCATGACACCATGGCGGGGGAAAACCTGCTAAGTGCAGAGTCAACGTTTCTTAACCTATGTCACACGAAGAGGATGAACCTGTTAGGAATGTTCAATTTAGAAAATATATATAATGATGCAAATAATCATGGCTTCGAAGGAAAAGTGACTCTGCACTTTCCACTTATGAAAGAATGAATAGTTACTGTTGACCCTATGTGGTTCCCCTTGTTACGTCATCTATTAAAGTATATAACACGAGGATGCGACGTGCTTGGAACTAGATATGAAATACAATATTTCTATCTTTGCAAGTTTCAAAACAAAGAGGTGGCACTTCCACTGGCCTTTGAGCTTATCGATAATTCATTGCAGGTTGGTAAATAGTTCGCTATCTTTGCTTCTTCTATGCATGGTAGACTTTGAGTACGGTGAGATTTTGTACAGGCCTTCATATGACCAACCCCAGCTTGACGGATGAACCATTTAGAACATTTTCGGGGGGTTCCTTGTAGTCAGTAGTCAGAATAATCCATGTAGTATCATAATGAAACCAAAATAAAACAATGAGTTGGCGGCACTTCTATTGGCTTTTGAGCTCATCGATATTCCATTGCAGCTATGTGTATAGTTTGCTATACCTTTCTTTCTTCTATGCATGGTAGACTTCGAGTACGGTGACAATTTGTACACATATGAATAACCCCAGCTTGACGGATGAACCATTCGGTGCATATTTTTGTTGTTGTCGTTCCTGGACATCAGTCGAATGACCCATGTTGTGACTTTGTGAACGAATTCTTTCAGTTTTGTGTAGCTCGAATTCGTGAAAATAGTTATACAAAAAGTTATCCCCGGGGCCAATTTGAGCTTTTCGGCACGATGAGACCCGTTAAATAAGAGCTGAAAACAATGATTGTGTTGAATGGGACGTACATGACGAATGAGACATATGGTCACATTTTTCATCCTGCCTTGATCGGAACATCAAATGTGAGATGTTAATGATGAAGTATCAGGCGAATCTGAAACATGATATCACATCACACCAGGGTCTAAGATGATCAGATCAATAGTTGAAGGATTTTTCATCTTTAATTCCGTGACCAGACAATTGGCTCCCGGACGATTCGAACCCGGACAATTCTCACTCCGCAAAATTGCTTCTTAGTGTCAGAGTTAGAGTTAGGGTTCAAAGTTAGGATCACGTCTTGGGTGGCAATAATGTCCGGGTTGCAAGTGGGAGTTGTACGGCCACCTCCAAATCATGCCCCATATAGTGTCCATCAAATTTCCTTTTTGTGTGCTGTAGTATGAACAATTATATCGGAAAATTAGGAGAATTGAAGAAAACAATCATTGTGACAACTGAGACAGGACGTATCACGAATAAGATCATTTGTCTTTTCCTATCCAAAAATTCCAGGCAAATCGATTACATTTCGTTACATTGCAATAGGGACCATATGTCACTTACTTGTTATTATAGCCTTCCACTTCATACTTGTTATCTTTCAGAAACATCTAAATCATTTCTCTGAGCCCCTTGTTTTAAAGTGTGGCTTCCTCAGTCAGAACCCGGGGTCGCGACTAATGGAGGGGAGGGGTGGAGAATTTCATTCGATCCCACAGAAGATGTGACATTTTGTGGTGTCGCCCTAACACTGTCTAATCAGGCTGGACCTGTATTGTGACGTCACTCAGCAGGCTGAGCTAATTCTAATGGAAACATCGTCAGTTTAAAAAAATGTTTTTTATCATTTGTAAATCCTTTTAGATTGACAGCAGAGTTTATTATTAGTGATAAGAACGAGGGGGACTCGGCTACGCCTCGGCCACTTTCGGATCTACGGTTGCGTTATCAATAGTCTCAATTACTTTACAACCCACGACACCCTTGTATTCATCTCCTAATTAAAACTCTTATAACAGGTCATTACGATGGCGTATTACTTTTACAACACTACTCACGAGATTCATAATTAAAGCAAAATGACATAAACGATTCTTCAGGTTTTAGTTTCTATATTTATGTAACATGGTCGCAACTCCAATCGCCATAATATACTGTTCGACCTGGTACAATCTGTAGCAGTCTGCGATGATAAGATGGTCGTGATGTCGCGAACTTGTTTAGCCAGGCTGTTACTCACGTTTTTTCGAGTACCGGAGTGAAATCAAATTGAGGATTTTGTACCCAAGCGAGCATGTATCGGTAACCAGTGTGGTTTCCTACGAAATTGGGTTATCGGATTATGTTTGAATACTCTAATTAGACATAACTATCTGTGTTCTGCAGTTTATGTTGTGATGATATGAACAGCTGCGATAACCTCGTTCGTGGGAGATTTCATATAATTCAACTTGTTGCAGATGATAGCTATACGAACTTCTTTGTTATATATTTGTCGAGGTATTTCCTATTTGAACAACTTGCCTGATATGATACATCGTAGATTCGCAGATGGATCTAATCTGATCGTTCATGATAAGCTGTTTGTCCTTGAACACCCTAAGTTTTCTTACACCGGTCTTGGGAAGCACGGCGCCATCGCCAACGATTATCGGTAGCTTATCGGGGGCAGGCGAATAATCATATTTGCTTCGGAGGATAATGAACTCCTTATTGTTATCTTCACCAAATTGTTGTCCATCCAGGATATTCGATGATAGCAGATTTACATCCATTTCACTCCATTCGGCGTAACGAATTTAAGGTAATCCCGATCGGGCAATACATAGTTTGGTGCTATTGGCGTACGCCATATAGTCAATTCCGTATGAACTAACTGCCTAATGAGCTGACGTGTACATCGAGAGGAACTTCATAGCAAATATGAGCGAGATAAGTGTGAGAAGTATGACGTGAAACATGTACATGAAATATGGTGTAGTAAATATGATGCAAACTATTGTTTGACGGTGCCAGTGATGAGGAATTAGTTAAACGAATTGGATATTAACAGGCTTCATGATACACAGTGTCCAGTGCTGCTGAAAGGTCTAGCAACACAAGCAAGACATACTTGCATTGATCAAGAGACCAGAGAATGTCATACTGGATTGTGATTAGTGGGGCTCAGTGCTGACGACCGGACTATATGCTGACTGAAACAAGATTACATTCTACTCAGATGAACCATAGTTATACTGGTTCTACCGCATGGAACAATCTTCGTGTGTTCCTTGGGAACAAACTCTCATTACCAGGTTTCACAAAGCAATATAAAGAAACACATATAGCGCCACCAATTACCACTTTCACCATTAATCCTCACTTGAATCGAACACTTCGCCACGCCAGCTGTAGGGTTCATCAGGCCCTCGATCCGGCATCGTTTCTCTACAAACACATCACCAATCACCAGAAACCTCTGACTGCTCTTCTGGGGTGGTTAGGTGTCTGTAGTGGTGGGAGAGGTGGACAGGGCCTTGTTTCACAGAGAGCTCCGGTCAATGTTGAGTTGAATTGCGATGATAACATCCCACATGTAATGATCGTATGAATAAAATCGCAACGCTTCGTGTAACAAAGTCTAGGGCAGGTAGCGTAAATTGCTATACTACTGTTGGCGGGGACGATATGAAACATTGGGGTGATATAATAATCATCGGGATTAGTCCTCTCGAAAGCGATAAACTATTGTCACGCTTAACGGATTACCAAGTGACGTATTTGCTCGCATGATGCGGTAGTGTGTGTATTCTTCGAGCAGTGCGTGAACTAAGAGGACTTAGAGGAGAATTTTACAACCAGGCCACGGGATACACTTGCAATGGATAATATGTGGATATTGCGAATGTAGAAAGATTATTAGAAGCCCACTCCAAAAAATTGGTTTTGACAATTCCCAATTTTCTCAACTTTTCGCTCTGGTTAGTAATGTAATCCAGCACCTAACATATCTTCCCGGAATACAAAAAAAATGTGGCAACGCTCACATTAGTGGCGAATAGCTTCGAATGTGGTCCAGCTGGGAGTGTTAACATGGTTATACACTAGTTTCTCCTGCCTGTTCCCTCGAGAGATCTATGAGAGAAGTGCTTGGCAGGTTTTGTCAACAAGTTCAATTGCACTGCACAAACAGAAATGCAAATCAGCCTTGCCAGATGGACCCACCCGCGAATTTTCAACCTGATCGCATTCTTGAAGTTTTGAGTGGACGTGACAAACGGCCGATCAAACGAACAGAAGAGGGAACATGACGACTTATAGAGCTTCTTATTAGGGGATAAATACGAGGGTGCCGAGGTCTCTCATTGCATTTAAGACCGATGATGACGTCATCGTAGACTTTG
>JAUOBX010026669.1:0-20414 GCA_032360705.1 Eupentacta quinquesemita
GGGGGGGGGGCTCTGAGCAAGGAGATATTACGGCACCATATCAGTGCATACAAACTTCGGGCAGTTGATGCAAAGGTGGCACTTATTGCGTCGGCAATCCCCTCATTGGTACCGTTAGGGAGATCGGGGATTGATATAACAGCAAACGCTTGTAACTTTGAGAGTAGCTTTATACTCCATATGCAACTTTGTGGGTGGACCGTAGTAGCCCATAGTAGAGCGTCGAGCTGCTAACCAATTGGTGTCGCGTTGCACCCTCGAGCTAGTGCTTTATTCCGATTGTTTACAATGAGGGGAAAGTGATTTGTATGTTGCAGTATCTGCTTGTAATGACCCCCTCTTTCACATTGTGGTCACGAATCACAAGCATAACTTTAGTCCGCGGCGAGGCGGGGATTCGCAGATGAGGATAGTGCTGTATCCAGGTATGCAACCTTCCAGACTTGTTTGGGATCAGTACCTGTGTCCGGCAAGTATCAGTCCTGAGGCTGAGAAGGAACTTTCTGGAAACTTGATTTGGTAGTTCTTGGTTTAATCCCCACCTATGAAGGCCAATTGGCATCTTTCATATATGTCGTCATGCACGGTTTGTCACGTGAGTGCATTTTCACCGTTTCACAGGGGAATCATTGATTAGTATCCAATTTAAAGGATCGAACGCATTGTACTTGGCCTCAGTGTCACTATCGTTTATTTGAGACTTTTACTTTCCCTGTGTTACAACACATTCAATGGTTAGAACGATATCAAAGAGCGATACGCAGTTAGCCTCCTTATTCACCCAATGCGTGAGGAATCAACGCCAATATAGTTCAGCGTACAGGATAGCGTTGGTTCTAGTCCAACAGTCGGGGTAGCACTCCGTTGAAAGTCTATACCCTCCGCCATTCGCTTCTCAGTTGTTGCGAATGCAGCCGCTTAGTCGTTGAATCTGTACAAGGAGAGGTTAACTGTATTTTCGTATGAACATTCAGTTTGTATCCCTGTGGTAGTTGCGTTGCACAGTTGTACAGACATTCCCAAAAATCACATCAACTTCAAACTTTGTTGTATTGGACTTCGGTCATCATGTTTGACTTTAGTTACGGTGCCATATTCATTCTCGTCGTCTATGCTGATGTTACCTCTACGAGTATCTGTCAAGGGAGCGATGCTAACGTGATGGGAGGTCACTTTTGAGAGACAAGAATTGATCCGTTGTGGATTACCGGATGTGTGTAGTATATCAGAAAATGTGATCCATCCTTGAGGCTCTGCAATGACGACGGCGTTCTCGAGCTAACGTCATTGGCAACATGACTCCTGATGCCATTGGGTTCATAACCTGCATCTGTGGCACAGTTTATAGTTATTATCAGTTGAAGGGAGTCTGTCCATCGATTGGAGTGGAAATTGGGAACACGTTGAGAGTGCGTGTGATGCATCATATTTGTTACTCGTCCTTTCAATGTTACTAAACTTGATATATAAATATTGCAGAAGGACACATCACGATTTATTTTTATCTTCGAATGAAGTATATGCATGAAAGTGTTCAGCTTCAGTGAATCTATCGTCGTTCAATGCTCCACTAGGTATCATCACACAGCAAGTGTGGAAATCGGATGATTTATTCAGATACACACTCACTGTAACTAGCTGCATAATCTATCCAGTTAAAATAGTTGAATTTTGCTCATCCTGATACCTGGAACACCAAAATATCATACTGTCAGGTAAATAGCACATCATGAAGTCTTTCCATTCATTGAGCAAACTAGTCAGAATTCCGAACCACTTCAATAGTTCAAATCGATTTCAATACAAACTGTAGTCGTATAGAGAGAAGACTTGAAAAAATTTACCACGAACCGAATCTTGTAACGCTACTGACTACAGTTGGTTTATTCCGAACTAAGATGAATTTCAAGTCGATAATAGTCCTGTATGATCTGAAAGTGTCATACTAGAATTCGGTTTATGTCCTATTTATTGAGCATTCAGTTCGATTTAACGAGAGCTCCTCATTCCATTTTGAGATCATTATTATAATAGTGATTTTTCATGTAAGGTAACCTCTTTAACCTTCATTCGTAAGTACGATTACTGGAAGCTGGAATGGGTTTGCCCTTTCTTTCATGAGTCATCATAATGTGTCATTCGAATACCATCAAGAACTCCATTCGGCTTCTGTATACAATACTCCAGTGTGCAACCACAGTAGTTCCCATTAAATACGACATAATCGTAATGTTGCAGCTTCATTAGCAGCTTCGAATTTGAGGAAAAAAAAATCATTTTTTTCAATCATCTTTCGATGTAGCTCGATATTAGTCAACCTGCTATCAAACCAGATTTGTACACTCTCTGATCAATCAGCAAGATCACATGGCATTCGAAGTCATGTAATATGATACCGAACAATTCGATGTCATTTGCATATAATAAAAAAATCACGATCTAAAAAAAAACTATGGCAGCAAGACGGGCAAAGGTGTAAACCTATGACGACGCCCGCCGGAGAAAGAGGGAAGAGTTACAAGAGAGTGGTGAGAGAAAGCTTGCTGATACTATACTTGAAAAGCTGAAGGTTGTAGGAAGAGGGAAAGCAGACAGATGGTAAAGCATTCAGAAGTCGAGAGGTTCGCATAACGAATGAGAAAGAGTGAGAGACAGAGTGAGTCGCAGGAGTGCAAACAGCATATTGGTGCATGCTGCTTGGGATGAAGGGTGGAGGCATGATAGAGTGGACCTCAGATAAGCAATGCCCAAAGATGTAGCGATAAAAGAGAGAGAGAGCTGCGACACGTCTCCGGTGTGCAAGACTTTGCAGAGAAGAAGTCAAGGAGCCATCTCCAATCAGTTTGATAGCCTTGGAATGAATTTTATCAAGGATTTCAATAACTGTCGGAGGGGCTCCTCCCCCAACATGGGAGCAGTATTCCAGCTGGGGGTGAATCTGCACTTTATAGAGCCGCAACAGATGGATATGTTCGAAGAAGTTCCGAGAGCGGAAAATGAACCCAAGTTTCTGAGATACCCGCTTGGCGATATCTCCTATGTGAGCTTGGATCAGGAGTCAGCCGCATCCCGAGCAGAACTATAGAGTCTGAGAATCCCAGGTCAGAACCTTCAAATGAGGTGTTTGGAACAGTTTTGTCACGATTCCGAGAGATTAGGAATTGTTCAGTCTTCTTGGAATTAAACTTGACCAGGTTATCACAACCCTACTGGGTTACAATGGAAAAGTCCTGGTGTAGATGGTCAGCAGTTTGCCTGCGCTTGGTGAGGCAGTTGGGACTGGAAGGATGATTGGAACCTGTTGACAGGCTAGTGTCATCAGCGAAAGAGAAGACTGGGCATAATACGGCAAGGTCATTGATGAAGAGGAGAAACAAGGTTCGAGAAGTGACAGATCCTTGAGGCACTCCTGCACTGATAAGATGAACTGAGGATGTGAATCCATCGACACGAACAGCAATCGAGCGATCAGAAAGAAATCAGAGATCCAACCGATCAGAGAAGGATGAAGGCCAAATCTGTGAAGTTTGGCAATGAGCCCACGTACGATGCCAGACACGATCGAAGGCTTTAGATATGTCAAGAGCGATCACTCGACTCTCACCTGATAGGTCCAAGAAAGTTGACCAGATGTGAGTGACATAAGCTAGGACGTCAACGGTTGACCTCGCTTTGCGAAATCCATACTGATGGTCAGAAAGCAGGAAATGATGTTCCAAGAAGTACAGGAGTTGCTCGGTGATGACTGATTCCATCACCTTAGACGGTTGAGAGATGAGTGCTATTGGACGATAGTTAGAAGGTCCATTGGACTTCCTCGGATTTAAACTGCATAGAACTTGTCGTACTCTACGGACTGATATTTTGATGGGGGCATAGAGATGTCACTATTGGGGTACTCCTTCGGGATTTTACCACCATCATCGATAGTAGAATTAGATGCGAACATATCAGCGAAAGTATCAGCCTTGGACTGTGAGTCCGCTGACAGGGACCCTTCCGAACTTTGCAGAGTAGCAAAAGAAGAATGACAGAAGTTAGAAGTGACAGACTTGGCCAAGGACCAGAAAGAGTTGGGGTTAGAATGACAGATCTGATCGTGTACCTTGTCTACAACGGATTATTTAGACGGGTCAATAACCAGGGAGCAGTGGTTCCGGGCCGAAACAACACTTCTTGCTGAAATCCTGATGTGAACCACTTTGGAGTTGGAACGCCCTGGTTCGAGAGAAGATGGGACGAAAGCATCTATGCCACACAAGATTCATTCTGAAATGCATACAACAGTGTGACTGACGTCACTACTGAAGCAGGATGATCAGTGAACAGAGGCGTAGAAATTTCGGAGGAAATCCCAGTCAGTCTTGTCGTAAAAATGGACACGCTTGCGGGATGGAGGAGGAGGGTGGGGACTAGCATGAGGGAGATCAGACAGTGGTCAGACCGACCTAAGGGGGAAAGAACTAGAGGCGTCTGGTAGATGGAAGAGTGAGAAGTCAGAAACAGATCCAATGTATGTGCAGGTTCAGAGATTAGTTGTTCAAGGTTTGAGATGAGGGCGAAGGCTCCTGCATGTCTACCAGCAGCGTTAGAGGTGGAAGTAGAGTGAGAGAGCCAGTCAGGATTGCGAGCATTGCAGTCTTCAAGGAAGCAAATCTCAGCAGACGGAGAAGAAGAAAGGATACGCTCAAGACAGAGAGAGAGGTGGTCAAAGAGAGGAACCACAACAGGTGAGTTGTGAGAACGATAGAGAGCACAGGCATATTTTGTTCTACTTGGAGGAACTTGAGCCAGAGGAGTTGAAAGCCAGGGTTACAGATGTTAAAGTCTTTCAGACGAGTAGCCTGCACATCCAGCGCACAAAAACACAAACCCCACCATGGCGGAAGAAAGCAGGTAGGAGTTCAAACCCAGCACATTTGAGATGAGGAGATATTTCATCTGAGCTAGAGTGAATTTGAGGGCCAATTTTAGTTTCAGTTAAGAAGAGGGCATGATGCTGGTTCTCCAGAAGGTACTGGTGGAATTCCCCGGATAATACAAGAGGAGATGGGGAAGAAGCAGGTGCCGCGTTGTCAACTGCAGAGGAATCTTGATTGGAATTGACAGACATTTTCATGATTAGTTAGTTGTAATGAGAAGGAATTACTCGGAAACAATGGGGAAGTTGAGGCCAGTAGAGCAGAACAGTATACACACTTGAAAATGCAGCGTGACCTCGGATGGGCCCCCTAAAACTGAGCTTTAACAATACAATCAATACAATCCTATATAATTCCAATATGTGTCGATACGTCGATATTATTATATACATTCTGGTCCTTGTTAAAGGCTAACTCTTCGATTAATATATTCGTATTTCGCTGTGCCTTTTGTAAACATATCAGAGCTGAAACAGAGAGAAGATATCTATAGTCGTCGGGACCTAATGGAGTATAGCAACTTTCTCATTATCCCCTGGAGCTTTCTTCTTTTCTTTATTCGCTTGTGCCTCACAACGGGGCGATCATGAATTCCCCTCTCTCTGGTAGAAAAGAGATGACTCAAACCGATAATTGAACAACAGTTTATTATCCTACAATGAACTCGACGAATCACGCTATTGAGTGGAATGTGCTATCTCAGACGTATTGAGATGGTAGGGACACCAGATATCAAGTGGACCTGTATGTGCTGGAATAATTTTTGTTATAAACGTGGCCTATGTCTGGAGGAATTTGACCCTACATAAAGCCAGGATTCCCTTCATACGGATGCGGCGAACCGGCAATAAAGTCGTATCTAGGTGCAGATTGAGTACTGCATGTGTCACGCCAATCTATACATGAGATGACTTATTTCGAGTTTTAAGGTCCAAGTTTATTGCCTTCTGACAAACACCAGTTTAAGCAGGGATCTTATTAGGTAGGGATCCATCCAGAATATCTATTCCACAAATCTACAACACATCAATGTATTGATGGCTCATGACGTCGCCGTAATGTGCAACCCGCAGTTCAATGTCACAACTGTCTGCTCTCTCCGGCATGGTAAATACATCGTAAAAGGGTAAACAGAACATAGAGAGAGTTAGAATCTGAAGAGATGAGTGTTACACCCAGCTCAGCGTAGAGTATAGTCAGACTGTAGAACTGATGGATATTGAAATACGCCCCAAAGATTACAGCAGGGGTTCTCGATCAATATTGGGAATGCAGCGATCCTGAAACAGAACGAACTCTGTGAACTCCACAGGAACCGAAATCATGCTATGGTAACAAATCCGTAACACTCGAAGTGTTTCACGAGCACTCAAAGACTACACGACACGGTTGCTCAACTATTTTAAAATGCTACTTCGACTATTATCCACCGTACACAAACAGCCAAGTGTTGCCCTGCGAACGTTAGGCTAGGCCCTCGGATCGCTTCGTCCCCAACTGTGAGGTACATGGGCCAACTAACTATTAAAAATGTAAAAAGAGAGGGTACTAATAACAACAGTTAAACCGGGAGTCCATTCACACAGATGCGAATGCGGCAAAACTCGAACGAAGTCGGATTTGCGTGAAACAGGGACGAGAAGAGTTTACAGATATGCTGATTTTTTCTCAAAGATACAGACAAGTACTATGGTTGCAAAAAATCATCGAAATATCATGGAACGTGCACCTATATGACAAAACACCGCGCGTACCCATGCGGCAAAGATTCCACACGCTGCAGAAGGATTATTCGAAATATCTAAAACATGAAGCTGGTATATATTCGGGATTTCTCCATCCCATCATGAAGTTTATTCCATTGTGATGAATACTAGTCTTTGCAAAAATGTGTTTCTCAAATTCATTCCGCATTCGCATCCGTGCCGATGGATTCCTAGCTTAATCCAGCCTGTTGATTCTTCACTTGCGGATTTTGGGTTGCCTGAACACATGATGAGGAAGTCTGTTCCAGGCACGCTAGGTGCGGTGGAATAACAAGCATGGGTTCCGATGCGATGGCATGGGAGTTGCAACCGAAAAGAGGGGGACCAGATGAACAGAAAACGGATGAGGCGAGTAGCTTCTTGCGAAGGAGGAATAGCTCCCCGAAGCTTAGAGGAGCACTGGCCGTAAACGTAACTATAAGAAGACAGAGGAAGGATACAGATCTACAATGAGACAACAATTGAGGAGTGCCAGTAAGAGGGTCATCGCTAATGAGTCGTGTGGCCTTTCTCTATTACGATCGAGGACACTCAGAACAAACAGCGAAGCACAACCACATATATGGCAACCATACTCCATTAGGGAACGAACAAAAATTGTAGAGGAGAGGAAGCTGGGATGGGGTAAATTATTGTTCGGAACGGAATAAAAATCCCAAATTTCTGAGAGCGTTCGAAGCAATAGACTTGAGTAAGAGTCCCGCGATGATTTACTGTCGATTTCTATGATACGGATATTAAGAGAAGCAAATTAGGGAAGGATCTGTTGGCGAATTAGAGGTACGCCGACGGAGTTCAAACAGTTGTTCAACTGGCTAACCACCGAGGAGAGGAACGATTGTGGACAGAATTGTTTTGTTTTGAGTGAAATGTGAAGAGTAGAGTCATCAACACAAGAAGAATGAATACTTCCAGTGGTTGAGCCGAGAAAATAATTCATGGAAATGATGGATGATGAGGTAGGCAGAGACATTTTCGGGGGACATTAGCAATAATGGGATAGTCTCGGAGAGAGCACACGCGTCTACCTGAAAAGAGATAGAGCGGCTGGACAATCCAGCCTCCAATAAACATACTAATGCTGGGATAGAACTACGAACGCCCAGCATTGCTTTACGGCTCAAATATACATTGTCTCCGCGACACCGAGCTTCCTGCTAAACCATGACTCACAACCATAGAATACGGAGGAGATGAGAGCACATTCAAACACTTTCCTTTTGACCCAAAACGGGAAGTCTCTGTTCTTACTAATAAAAGAGATGAACTTCCAAGCATGCTTTTCCTTATCATGAAAATGTTCCTCCATCGCTGTGAGTACTTTCCCATCTTGCGTAAATACAGATCCAAGATACACGTATGATTTACAGTTAGCTATATGAAGTTCCTCTGAAATTATCATTGGTTCACAATCAGTGACGTCACCATTAATTACCATAAATTTGGTTTTGGACCCATTTATGACCATGCCAGATTCCTGACAATAGGATTCCAAAACAGCTGCCTTGTATAAGGATCCATGTCTTGACGTTGCCAATAAAACAGTGTCATCCATTAACATGAGACAGTGTAATCCTCCTAAAAATCCATCCGGAGCACAGCATCGTTTTAACCGTCTTATCAACCTATTAACGTATAAGGTAAAAAGAAAGCAACTCGTGGGGGATCCTTGTCGAACACCAATACACGTTGCAATAGTCGCTGCCCCCAGTACGAGTCTGGTATCCATGTACAGACTGGCAATGGTTGTTAGCATTATTCCTCCGCATCCCATACTGGCGAGTACGCTAATCAGGGCAGCTCGTGGCACTTTGTCGTAGGCTTTGGAGAAGTCAACGAAAGTTATGTACAGCTTGCATTTCTTAGAGTGGGCGTAATCTATCAGAAGTCGGAGCGATATAATGTGTTCCATACATCCCCGGCCCTTTTGTGCCCCAGCCTGCTCCCGATCTGGGACAAACCATTTGTTCAGTCTGTTACACAATACGATGTCGAAGACCTTTGCCATTGAATCCATAATACTGATTCCACGCCAGTTTCCACAATCTAGCCTGCTTCCTTTTTTGAACAGTACACAGAGCCGTGACTGAGTCCACGCATATGGTACTGTAACGGCACCGAATACCAGGTTGAACATTGTTGTCAGCCATATCATCCACTGTATTGGCAGCCATTTGAATATTCCCGGTGGAATACCATGTATTCCACACGGTGGAATACATGGTATGGACAGAATCAGACTAATAAACCATCATCACCATTATTGTTTATATTTTCGATATTCACAGCAACTACTAATTCCAATGACGCATGGATTCCCATCTCAGACTGTAACATGACCTGTCACCACTTCCCTTCTAACTGCTTCGCAACCTTGATCTTTGCTGAACAACACGTGGACATGGCTTCACCAGATAGAATACCCGCGCCAACCACGAAAAACGCGAAAAATATTACATCAACAGTCAGAAGGAAGCTGAAGAAAGTGGGAAAATGATAAATTCATGGGTCTTCCTCTTATCTAGATTTGTACTCTCTCGGGTACGATTTTCGCGCTTCTGCTTGGGGTTATGTATGATCTGTCTGGGTGGAACCAAGAGCCAATGGAAATTGTCCAAGCGCTCCTGCCGAGGTAACAGTCACCCCTGCTGTTTTTACAAGCAGATACTCAGAAGCAATGGGGCCTTCGGGACGCGACTGGCATGCGGAACGAGCGGCTGGTTGCGGCGCAGCTCGAATGCGGATGATGGAAGGGCTAAGGAAAGCGGGAAAGATGAGAGGCTGCAACGGGGCCGCGGCCTCCAGCTCCGACGGAACCAAATTCACAATATCGGAGTACGCCTTCGGGCAGCTGGTCAGGACGCACGATGGAAAGTACACGCTATAGGAATATGCCTTTCTAGAGCCAGTTGCTGAGCGTGGAAAGTCAAAAATGCACGACGCTGCGTCGACAAAAATTAAGTGGAGTCATCGTTTTTTTACCCTGAGTGCGGAGAGGGTACGTCCAATAGAGCAATACCAACCAGTGATCGGTCTGATCCGGTATACGCCACTCTGGAACCTAGCGATGATGAGTCCTCGGAAGTTAAACAAGCTAACACATAACGCGATAGTGTGGTTGCACCAATACCGGGATACTATGACAAGGTAAAGCAGCGGGACCTCCAGAGAAATGTACAGGTGTGAAAGCGTCGTAAAATCCGGTGAACCAGGCCATGTGTGCGCTATACCGTAATATTCAGTGGTTATTCCCGAGAATAAAAGAGGCAAATAGCCTTTCCTAGCCCATTCAATAGAGGGCATGCAGTAGCAAAGCATTATTGACCCAAGAAAGATGTATCTCAGCAACCAGTATTTCCACACCGACCGGAGATCGATTTCTTAGTGGCATAAAATCATTGGAATAAAATGAATACGAGTTAGTGTATCCAACCACAGATAGAATTTGTTTTCTAGACAGCGTTCACTCGCCTTCACATGGATGTACTCTTGGTAAATACACCAGAATCTATGTGATTCTAAAGACAATTAAAAGTCACAAATGTGAGACAATTATTATTCTCGAGGTAGCGATAAACACTCTTTACTTTAATTTAATGAAGTATAGTATAAGAATATTAGCGATAGCTAATGACTCTTTTCCCTATTGGTGATACTTCAATTTACTGTTCCTTTTATATTGTATGCACAAATTATGTCAGCTACTCCCAAAATGGAAACAACCTACGATATTATAGAGATGTGAATGGAATTGGGATGTGTACTTGACAAGGGTTTCTGATTTGTGACTAATACGGGAACGACATATTTTCATATTCAGCTTCACTAGAATCTACTACTTGTGCGATGGATTGCAGCTCACCCAACAACGAATAATATATTTTTCGCAATTAAAAATGAAGCATGTCAAGTTATAAAATGTTTGCATAAATGATATTTCATGTGTTCGTTATGTCATCATGTTTGTATTCACAAGTGGAGCCTACCTCTACACAACAGCTCACAGTGGCGTGGTGGGAGGTTAGTGGGGCGTGGGGCGGACTATGCTGGGATCAAAGGGAAGAGCGCCCACGATAGCTTCACTTTCTCAACTGACAAATTATTTGCAGGAAATGGCATCCTAGGCACTCGATATTGCCAGGGTACGAGACCTCCGGTACGGGCGATCGAATAGCTGTCGCTAAATTTCATTCCGGTGCGTCCTCCAACGTTCGTCGACTGTGGGAGTCATCGGCAGCACCTGGGCTCAATATAACCGGGTGACCACTGCGCACTGCGCATACCATGTTGCCACTGTCTCTCACAAACCACACTGAATATATTTCAAATCTAGAGCAACTTGGAGCAAACTGGTGGTTAAGGTGATTCATGGGTTCGAGGTCACTTTCTATATTGAGGTATTGCAGTAGGATAGGATAGACTGTGTGATCTGTATCGAGTACGATGTGGACTGTGCGTCTCTGAATATTCTCATTGACGGCACTATACTACTGAATAACCCACGATGCCACAGAGGGGCTGTATTATATATTCGATAACGGATCGAACATAGGACATACTGCGAGTAAGTCACTGTGGGGCATCCCAAATTGCTCGATATAGGCTTTGATGGCTTATGCTGATCATGTTGTCGATTCGGGTGTCCCCATATTTGAAGTCGGTTCGGAACTAAATGCCGAGGATTCTGATTGCATTAACAACATCCAGGGGACGGTCTCTGTTTGAGACTTCCGGGTGGTTTGGAGGATCCCGCATGGAACAAAACTGTAACTGTAAATAACTTTTGGACGGATTCAAGTGGAGGTGATATCCTCAGCCCAATAAACGAGCTCCCTAACGTCACCCTCTATCTGGGCGAGCCTGATTGCAGCTCTGCAGCTCTACCAATCTTAGGTAGTCAGCATACTCCCGGTAATGAGAGTTTAAATTAGCGCTAGTATCATTGATTGTGCCGGGGAAACAGACAGGTCCAAATATAGAACATTGAGGGACACCGCATGTGAGTGTTTACCAAGATGATAACGATTTGTCGAAAAAATCGGACATCCAAGGTAGAAGGTCACTTCGGACTCATTTAATCCCTTACGATATTGAAATAGTATGGTCGATGTAGTCGAACGCACAAAATCGGTAACAATCAAGCTCCGAACCTTACCAGGTTTGTCAAATCCCTGGTAGTAGACATTCAACAATTCTCTCAGACAGTGAGAGGTTGAAGAACTGGGCACACTGCCATATTGGTAGCAATCAATTGTCCTGCCCATTCCCCTGCATTTCCTAGTTTGTAACGAATCCTTCACAGGTTTCAGCAAATTGAGAGGTGAGAGGAAGGGGTCGCAACTTACTGACAATGGCAGGTCTCTCCTTGTGATTGGAATTATAGTGGCGTTTATTCACATCAAAGGTACTTACCAGAATGAAAAAATATATTTTCAGGTCTAATGACCCTGCGGCTTTCAACTCAGTGGAGGTCCTCGTACATCTGATGAGGTATGACATAAGGTGTTTCTGAGCAAGGAGATATAACAGCAGCATATCTAAACTCAGTGCATGCCGACATTGGGCAGTTGATGCGAAGGTGGCACTGATTGCGACAGTGGTTGGTACCGTCAGGGAGATCAGAAACTTGTATAACGGCAGGCGCTTGTAACCTGCTCGAAAGCAGCTTCATACTCTCATGATACGTTGCCGGGTCATCAGACCCGAGGCTGAAATGAGAGCTTCTATAGGAACAACCTGTTCGGCGGTACTTGGTTTACTCCCTATTCATGAAGGCCAATTGACGTCTATGTATCGCATCTTTCATTTCTGTCGTCATCCGTCCACGGTTTGTCACGCGAGTGCATTTTCACTTTTTATTGACAGGCTGAACTGAATGATTATGATGGAACGCATTGTTCATGACCTGAGTGTCACTAGCGTTTAATCAACACTTTTACTTTCCCCGTGCTACGTAACATAAATCATTAAATCAGTATACGGGTTCCCATTCATTGACTAGCTAGAGGAACGATACGCGAATAGCCTTCTTATTCAGTCAGTGGCGCAATGAATCAATGTCAATACACGATGTAAGGATAGCGTTGGTTTTAGCTCAACAATCGTCGTAGCAATCCATTTGAAACTCTGAACCCTTCGTATATTTCGTCATTCTTGCCAATGCAGCTGTTCCGTCGTAACATGAAGAGGTTCGATTGCATTTTCTCAGGAACACTCAGTTTGCATCCCCGTGGCAGTTGTGCTGCGTAGTTGTACAAACATTCGCAACAGTCAACGCAAAGTCATACTTTACGTAGTCAGGTAGTGATCTGGATTCCCCATGTTTGACTTCAGTTACAGTGCCATACTCTTTGTCGTCGTGTATGCTGATTTCGTTACTGGTGTGCCTTCTTGTCGAGGGAACACTATGGAGCGAGAAATCACCTTTGGTCGTCATGAATTGTTCCAATATGAGACTCCTGATAATTGCAGTGAAGTATACGTATTTACCCATCCTCAAGGAACATGCAACCCATCTGGGACGCTCTGCAATAGCGACGGAGTTTTTAGGGTCGATGTCATGAACAACCGCTCTCTTAAAGACCTAGGCAACATTGGAGGCAGATGTTACCCCGATGAACACGATAAGTGGCTAACTACCGTCTGTTATAAATTACGGGGAATCTGTCCATCAGTTGAAGTGAAAACTAACAGCACATCAGAGGTGAGTGTTGTGCTTGATATATTACTCTGTTACACTCCCTTCAGTATTACCAATTCGACACTGCATGATTTTATAGGGTTAAAATAGATATGTTTGATAACTTTTGTAGGCCTATAATATATGCACGTAATTATAAATCCTCCACCCATGTTGCACATTCCGTGTGATAATGCAACATCCACTACTTTATTATGCTCAAAGTTTGGATGTTGCATTATCACATGGAGAGTGCAACATGAGTAGATGATTTATTTCAACATTGTCAGAAAATGTTGGTATTCGGTGTTGATTCATTTTCAAGCCAACTCACTCACAAGACTCATTATATGCATTATATATAACCAGTTAAGATCATCATATATTAGTACAGTCTGAAAAAATATTTCCGGTTCACCCTAAAAAATCCCTAGGAATTCATGGGCAGCCTTGAAACATAATACATCCGTTCACCTGGTAGCACATTGTGGAAGTTCATGTTATACATTTAGCAAGCTTCGTGAGGAATCCGAACTACTTTCTTTAGATTCAGTCTGCCTTGGCTTTCATGTAATTTCTATATGTCATCCAATCCAGATGATAACCACTTGATGGGCAATTTGCTCGATAATGGCATTGAGTAATTAATATGATTAGGGTTTTACTTTTGTCTCTAATAAGTCAACATCATTTGTATAAAATTATACAAGAAGGTGCGTTCCCACGACAATGTAATAATTGTGGTATTCGAATCGAATTCAATGCTTCAGATTTCCTCGTCGCTTCAATTGGGCAACATTCACTTTGAATTGTATCAACTAATCGGGACTGAAGCGGAGGGAGGATATAACAGTGTAGTGTAGGTCACCTTCAGCTCAGCCAGGTTATTCACAGCGATCACAGCACATAGCAGTGGGCTCGCTCGTTAGCAACAGCGGGTGGCTCCATAGCAACATCGGGCTCTGCTACAGCCCACAGTGGGCTGCCCGGGGTCGCTCGTTGGCAACGGCGGATGGCTCCATAGCAACAGCGGGCTCTGCTACATCCCACAGTGGGCTGCCCAGGGTCGCTCGATAGCAACAGCGGATTGCTCCCTAGCAACAGCGGGTTGCTCCCCTTATTCTGGGCTCTGTCCCCAGGGGTGTACTTTCCTGCATTCTAACTGTCCCCTATAGTGTGCCAGCATAGCTTACTGTGAGGGCTCTCATTGCTTACTGTTAGGGTTCATAGTGGTCCATTGGTTTTGTACAGGCGGATAAATGCATAAAAGGAGGGGAGTTTTAGGGAGTCAGATCACTCTGCTGACAGGCTCTGAACAAGATAAGTCCTGCTAGGCTCTGAACAAGATAAGTCCTGCTAGGCTCTGAACAAGATAAGTCCTAGTCACTGGTCGAAAGCTGGGAGCAGACATTGGGCGACACTACAGGCTCTGTACAAGATAAGACCTGGTTAACTGGGAGAGGATATCGCTACTCTACTAAGCAACTACTACTAAGCTGTATCCATTGTAACCCAATGTAGCCAGAGGCTGGAAGTATATTGCATATAACCAAACCAACCAACTCTCGTACTGATTCGGGGAGGCTGTACAGTCCCTCCGACTACTGGTGCAGGCAGCCAGCAGGCAGCCAGCAGCGAACCCGACGGAGTACGATACCCAGCCCCCACCCGCCAGGCCAGTGGGGCTGCCAAACACCTCATCTCAACGAAGGGCGAACCGCTCGACGGGGGTCCCTGACGGCGACGGGACAACGACGGTGACATCATCGACGGGCGACCGACCCGGGTCGACGTTACAATAGTATTTAACGGGGTCTAGCAGCATTCCCTCTAATGTAGAAACAGCACTTTGGGGTAACACGAGGGTGCTAGGCTCAATCATCGCAGCGAAACTTGTGCTCGCTCCCTAATCTGCCCACTACATCGCGTACTCGGAATGTGCTCCCATGTGATGTGTTTCCTCCTACTTATCATCAGCAGGATCACCCCGGTGGTTGATGCGCACCTCTGAACAAGGTGTTCTCGATTGGCTACTCGTGAGGTATACAATTGATTGTGTTCATTGTTAGAGCGAGGGATTACCTCGGGGATTAGGATTAGTGTTACCCAATAACGGTAATTCTTGTTCAGAGGTGCACATCGACCCGGATCAACAAGCAGGGATTATATTCTTTCCCTCAGTCTCGACGTTTGCCTCATGCAGTCATTTTGTGGGGCAATTATGGGTTTGCTTTTCCTCTGCTTGAAATTAGGAAAATGCTTTACCCAGATCGCAGAGATACAGATAGGTTCCACGCCAGGAAACGAATCATAGAAATAGGACACGCACTCAGTAGGACAATGAACCTTGGCTAGGCTACCCATGTGGCAAAAATGTCTCACACGGCGGAGGGATTGTCTGGAGTATTCACCTCGTAAAACCATTCAAAGCGTAATTTTATATATGAGCTAGTATCAAATTTGGTATCCCCAATATATCATGAAGTTCAATCCCTTTCTGACAAACACCAGACTTTGCAGGAATACGATTTGTTCATCCACTCTGGCCCATATTATTTTGGTTAGTAGTTGATCTAGTTATCTATTCTACAGATATACAATACATCAACGACCCACCTGAGTATACATCTCAATGTATCGATGGCTTCTGATGTCGCCGTGATGTGCAACCCACCGTTCAATGTCACAACTGTTTGTTCACTCCGATATGGTAAGTACATTTTGAAGCGGTAAACCTAACATTAAGAGAGTATGAATGAGAGGATTAGATTTATTACCAGATCAGTGTTAAGCATAATGGAGCTGAAGAGTAGATA
Source organism: Eupentacta quinquesemita (assembly GCA_032360705.1). Lineage (NCBI taxonomy): Eukaryota > Metazoa > Echinodermata > Holothuroidea > Dendrochirotida > Sclerodactylidae > Eupentacta > Eupentacta quinquesemita. Next base: position 16,184 of record JAUOBX010026669.1, read on the forward strand.
GATTACAGCAGTGTTTCTCGATTAATGATGGAGATGCAGCGATCCTGGAATACGAGGTATGGCAAACGAGAGTTATAAAAGAGTAGTGAGATACAGCTTGTTGATACTAGACCTGAATAGATGATGGTTGTATGGAGAGGAGAAGCGGACAGATGACACAGTATTCCAAAGTCGAGAAGTTCTGACGACGATTGAGGAAGAGTGAGAAACCGAGCGGGTAACAGGGATGCAAACAGTTTATTGGTATATATACACGATGCTCGTTAATCGAGTTACACGAGATGAGGGGGTGGAAGCATATTACAGCTAACCTCAGAGGAACCATGTATAATTATGTAGCGATAGAAAAGGGAGGGGGAACGGCGATACATCTCCGGGTGGAATTCGAGATTCCCCGCTCAAGTCAGGATTCAGGGGCTCCTCACCACAAATGGGAACAGTACTCCAATTGGGGGAGAAAATGTGCCATATAAAGCCGCCACAGATGAATAGGCTCAGAGTTATTCGAGAAAGGAAAAGATACTCAGGTTTATGAGAGGCTTGGAAAACATCTGCAACACGACATTCCCAGCTCAGGTCGGGGTTCAGACGCAACCCAAGAAGAACTACAGAGTACAAAAATCCCAGGTCAGAACCTTTGAATGAGATGTTGGGAACAGTTGTGTGACGCTTTCCAGAGATGATGAGTTGTTCAGTCCCATTGGAATTGAACGTGACGAAGTTATCTCTACTGGTTCTGCACGGTTCTGGTAAAGGAGGTGAGCAGCTTGCCTACGCTTGGTGAGGCAGTTAGAGGGCTGATTCAAACCAGTTGACAGGCTACTGTCATCAGAGAAAGTGAAAGCTTGCGCAGGTGACAGGAATAAAGAAGGTCTTTATGGAGAGGGGATCCAAGGTTGGAGAGATGAAAAATCCACCCCTGCCGAAAGGGTAGGGCTGATCGAAAAGCTCGTTGAGAATGGGAGCCAGTCCTGAAGCACAGCGCTCAAGAACGATATCAGAAATCATATGGCCTTTCCATACTTCCGGAACTCTACCTCTGACAAAAACGATATTGGAGTACGCCTTCGTGGAGCTGATCCGCAAGCACGGGGGGAAAGGCACGATGGTTTCGGATTATGCTTTCGTGGAGCCATTTGCTGAGCGTGGGAAAACAAAAAAAAGGCACGACACCACGTTGACATAATAAATTGGAGTCGTTGGTTCCTGACCCGACGGTGGTTCACGCAAAATGCGGAGAGGGAGCGGTCTGATCCCGTGTACGCTATTCTGGAATCTAGCGATGATGAGTCCTCGGAAGCTAAATAAGCTTACACAAGACGCGATAGAGTGGTTGCACCGAAACCGGGACCCCCTGGTGCAAGCCAAGAGAAAGCATGCAGCTGGAACGCTGAAGGAGTGTATGTGTGAGAGAGAGGGAACGAGGAAATTCGGTAGTATGCGAGCGTCGATTAATCCAGTAAACCGGGCCATGTGGAGGGCCTCCCGGAATATTCGGTGGTTATTCCCAAGAATAAGCGGAGCACATAACCGTCCCTGTTCTGGTTCTCTTTACCTGAGAACAGTTCACCTAACCATGCGGTTAATAAACATTATGGGCTTGAAAAGAAACGAATATGAAGCACTGGACTAGCTAGTGGACTGACTAGATTGACGCTTGTTGGTAGCGATGCTGCAAGTTTGCAAGGTTGTCAGTGTAATTGCCCATTCTGGATTGACCGTTGCACATATAGTAAATACCAGTCAGTCGGTTGGTTATCGTCAGGGTGGGATTCCATATAAATGTGCGGTTGCGGGATGTGGCAAAACAAATATATGCTGTTTTACGCGAACGCGAACATGGAAAGTGCCCGAATAGGCTGTATTATGGTAACAGAGATAAGAATAGATCCCGGCGAGGAAAAAAATCATTCGAATAAGATGGAACGAACGTTGTGTAAGTACCACGCGTACCAATGCGGAATTGATGCCGCATATCGCGAACTTTGGCTGCCCAAGATAGTCAAGTAGATCCCGGATATGAATAATGACAGTGGTACAACCGTAATTGATATTTTCACAGGCACACTAAATATGAACATTGCATATAGCACTTTATCACTGATTCACAGCGATCTCGAAGGGCTTCTCGTATTGTTATAATTTTCCGTCGGAATGTTAGCAAAGTTAGGTTCGTCTTACCACCCCAGCGCCGAATAATTTTCAATGAAAATTTAATCAACGTAATCCTATAACGCATGGAAAACATTTCCCTAATCAGTGATAAATCCCCGCGGCAAAGATAGTGTCCGAGGATAGTATCGGATTGGGGCTGTGTCCGCCGCCGCTGTCTCCGCTGCCGCCGTCTTTGCCGCCGTCTCCGCCGCTGTCAGGAACATTATACGTTAGCGCAATAACTCTATATTGCTCCATCTGATTGATCGGAGGCTTGGTACACATGTCTGCCCTAGTGAATCTTGGATGGGCTTGGAAGTAAGCTAGGCAGCACAACTGCTGCCTTCTATTTTGCAGGTTTATGCGGAAATTTCGTCGGATTTGAACGAAACTTGCTGAATGTGGACCACCCGGCAGTCATTTCAAGGTTACACGAGGTCAAATTTGTGTAATTTATGCAATTTCCCAAACTCTGTTGGATTCGAGAGAAATTCCTGAACAACATCAAAGGTCATTCAAAGGTCACAATAGTAAATTATCGAAATATTTGCGATTCTCAACTTCATTGGATTTAGACAGAACTTGCTGGTTATGTACATGAAGGTAATTAATTATCAGGTCATCGGAGGTCAAATTGACATGTTCATGCGGTTTCCCCACTCATAATAGGTCAATAATCAAGTCTATGCGGCGATATACCCGTGGCGATTCACCTGCCTGTACCCAATTCCATTCTGGCTCATCGGCTTCCTCAGTTAGTTTACGATGTTGTCACATATGTGTTCCTGAGATGCCATGTTCAAGTTCCAAATTTATTTCCATCCATCATACATATATACATACACAGAGTGCTACACCTTGTTTTGCCAACAATTATGCTGTACTCCCTACTAAGGAATACCACTGGTAACTGAGGCACACTCAGATTTACAGCCATTCACGATCACTTGTTTGATCCTAGATTATCCTACCAAAAATGTATAAAGTGTCTACATTCTCGTATCCAGTCAACTTATGAAACAGTCTCTGATGTGGAACAGTGTCAAAACTCAAAGGCTTTCATAACATCAATGTGGATAACATCAACGAGTTCATCATTCCCCATGCTTAGATGAACTCATTTGAAACTTGAAGTAACTAGAGACGTCTTCCAATGTAGCCGAATCGTCTGTTACTAATGAGCGTAATTGTTACTTAAGAGATAATCCATAAGTTCATCCGTTGTGATCGACCCTAGCAAATTATGCATAGAACAGCGGTAGTTGGAGACCTTTTTAAAAATAGCAACACTCGTGAAAGAATCCCATCAGGTCCAGGTGACTTACTAATAGTAAGTGTCTCAACTTCTCCAATAACATTTTAAAGTCTCAATACGTATCACATGTACGAATGGGATATCAGATGTGTCCTCCAAAGTGGAAACACTTTTGAATAATGTTTAACAACAGTAGGTAGCCAAATCGGTATCCACTTTGTTAGCGTGAGCTAGTACCTATTGTTCCTCTTAGTAACACTTCCTTTTTGTGTACTTAGTTAGAATTGTATGTACGATTGATGTGGATGTTGGAGAAACTGCGTATGTGGTGTATCTGACAAGTGTTATCGATGTGTTACTTCTACGAAAACGACAACTTTACTTATTTGTGTATGGGCTACTAAATTTTACTTCAATCACCTCTGTTATTGTGCAATAATCATCTGAGCTAACCCACTAACGATATTCCTGTTTTAGCCATAAATGTTGAGACATCATGTTGTGAGGATGTTCGCACAAATGATGGAAAATGTTCTTGATATAGAGTCATGATGGTAGTTATACTCGTAACCTAATTTAGCACAGTGCTCACAGTGGCTATAAGAGAGATTAGTGTAAGGGGGAAGGAGAAGTGGAGGGGTGCGGCGGTTGGTGTCAGGTGCATTTAGAAGGGCATCCCAAAAATAGTTTCACTCCCCTCACATAAATACAATAAATGTGCTCCTGAACACCCATTGTTAGTGTTTGAGGACATAACTGCTGCAAATGTTCACCGTGCAGTACCGTATATTGGGTTTTGTGTTCGATATTTGCTCGGTCACA
>JAUOBX010026670.1:0-14031 GCA_032360705.1 Eupentacta quinquesemita
GCAGCGTGAGTGCCACGGAAGCACACGTGCACAGTAAATGAGTAAAGTAACACACGCAATGAGTAACTAAAGTGACCAAATGAGTTTGTCGACAAAACTCACCAATTGGTTAATTAACTCATTCGTGAGTATTTTGGGGAATATGCAGGTAAATGAAACTGAAAGCGAGTTTTGTTACACATTTGTAAATACCGAGGTCAAGTTATTCACAATATGTGCATAAAATTATTACTCGTGAATGAGTAGTCCTGAAAAACACGTTAAATCTGTGTTAAATAACTTGTTTTTCTATTCTTTTATCCACAATCAACATAGATTTACCCGTTATATTCTTTGTGTGTAGTTGCGCATCATCCTACAGCCTCTTTCTGTCCCCAAAATGATCCTTATTCACAAAATAACGATTTCGAAATTAATACCGGATCCCGCATCCGCACATGTGGCATCCGGACACAGAATAGTTATCCGTCAAAGGGATTTACCTCACGAGTATGGAGGATTCGGTGTGGCTTGGTTCATGATTTGTTTGATTGTCCATGAACTTTAACTACTTTTTTAGTCATTCTTATTTCAGCTCGGTCTAAATGGCATGAAAATCGGGTTTCACTTTGCTTCCCGAACTATGGGTGAAACTATAAAATAGGTTCCTCGCTAGGGATGGTGTGATTACATGCACTCACACAAAATACACGGAAAAGGTTTGACATCAAAATTCTTATATTAAATAGGTGTAGCCCCCATTTCAGGCTACCTAAACTAAACCTAAACCCTTACCTAAGTAAAAGGTACATATACTTGATGTAAGGATTTTGCAAACTGAACTTCATGGAGTTCTTATATTAGGCTACATATTTGTGTTGGTCATTCAGTGACTGGAATTTCCGAGCTGCCTATGCTAACCATTAGCTTATCTTCTGACCCAGTACCAAATTCCATATATGATTTGAATTAAAACACATGTCGCCCATGTCGGTGTTTGTTTTGAAACCTGCCTGAAACAGTTAATGTTTTCATGTTCTGACCTTTTCTATGCACCAAATGCTGTGTGAAATAAACTCAAATGTAACATTCAATGGGGAAGCGCGTCGCAAGTAGATTGAGTGATTGGCTAAGCTTTGAAGCTTGTATCTACTAGCCATATACAAGCAATGACGTGATATTGGGATCGATACCACCAGCATCATCAAAACAACTTATATTTGCTGAGATCTTCCGTCATGGATTCTACATGATAATGCTGTGTATTCTGGTATACAGAGAAGAGAGCAACGGCTGTAGCTACCGTACTAAACGAATGAGCTACTGGGAACCACATTACTATTGTTAGTTAATGTCTATTTTGTAGGTCTTTCCTGTGGGACACTCACTTGTGAGGGGGAAGGGAGCTGTCAGGATGACTACTACCTCCGTTACAACGCAGCACAGTGTTATTGTAACGAGAGGTATACATCGTACTGTCAGAAAGGTAGGCCAACTCTTAGTTAAAATACGCCCAGTAGTCGCTGGAGAAAGAATAATAACACCAACGCAGCAATACACTGTTGGTAAGTAACAATGTAGTTGAGTAATTTATCTACATGTAAAATATGAAACTCCACGTATCCTGAGGGGACCTCCTAATCAAAACCGAAACAGCTGTTCTTCGCTGACTTTACTCGAGGAACAGTGGCCTAATGATGCTTGGCCTGCAAGTATCTGCAAACACTTCCAGAGGGAAATATCCGGGTTGAATGTATAGGCCATGTGAATATTACTTGCAATGCTTCAATCAATCGTGTGGGTACAGTTACCCAAATCACTGCGTGTAAGAGCTGGCGCTGAAAAAGTATACTTGTTACTAGTTAATTTCTGAGACGGCGAGTCGCTTTGGTCTGTGAGATCAATTAAATTCAGTGTTATGTGTCGAGAGAGTCATTTTCTGGTACATATTTTATTTCATTGTTTGCTAGTGATGAAATTGGGACTTCGACGGTTGTTCCTGCATTGTTGGAGGAATTGCTGAAATAGTAATTATATTCTCTCTTTCCTCTGTCTACCTAAACATATTCACTACAACAAAAGTAGCGGTATGGTCCCGTATACAATGTTATTGCTCCATAATGCTCATAACATGAACAATTACCACAAGGACCAACATCAATGACCCTGATAATCCATATCCGTATTTCTATAAAACTCTCTCTTGCAGGAGCCGATGACCAATAAACAAAATTAGTCCTCCAAATTTCACATTTTGGGGGTTAAATTGCCTATCTCTAAACTGTTAGCATCATCGCCCTAACCTCTGCACATATAATATTGTATATTGATTCTCAGACCGAGTATGGCTACTTCGAAACCGAAGATGAACCTAGAGTTGAACGTTGGCAGTCATGAAATTCAAAGTGTGCGTATGTTCATGCCCAAGATTGACTTTTCTCGCGGGCTTCACCAGTTCCGGCTAATGCGCACTTCTGAATAAAGTGTTTTCTGATTGGCTACTCAAATGGTATACAAATGATTGTGTTCATTGTTAGAGCGAGGGATCAAATTAGGGATTAGGATTAGTGTTACCCACTAACGGAAATTCTTGTTCAGAGGTGCACATCGACCCTACCAGTTTACTTAGCCTTGTGATCACTGTATAAAAACTATTGTCCGCCACTGAAGACGAATATTTTAAAATTAGGGATTCCTTGAAAACTTTACATTAAGACTGGAGGGAATTATGCACAGTCTGAGCCTTGATATAAAGTCATTTTTCCAATCTCTCCAAGCTCGGCAATGCAGTCTTGACATTTGTCAACATCGCGGAACATGCGATGACAGTTACCAATGGTATAAGAACCACTACTATCCAGGGTGCAGATGTTCTGAAGGATACACAGGAACGAACTGCGAACATGGTAAGCTAGAGGACGTACTGAAACACAAATTCTATTGTTTGGCGGTTAGTAATGTTTCTCTGACAGAGTGTAGTCACCCGTGTTTACCAAATATACCAAATACGCCCTCTCAGATGGTAGGAAGTGGCATTTGTGGGCCTGAAAACTGGTTCCAAAGTTGTCTGAATATTCTTCACACCTATAATATTTCATTTGTCAGTATTGGTGATTTCGGGGATAGAAAGGTCTAACCAAGTATGGTGCTCGCCACATATTACAACCAAATGAAAACGTGAAACCGGCCAACCCCTGTGCGCGAAGCGCGCAAATTTCTCTACTTAGCTGAAGTTTTCGATGAAAATAGGGCTCCAAACAGAAAATGCGGGCAATCGTTCCAATCTTTCATCTCCAAATGAATCCAATTTATTATTAACAATTTCAGCTTCACAAATATGCTATACTTCTGCTGCTGTAATTAAGCGGGTGACATGTGGAATTGGGATGGCTTTATCCGGCATCTGTGAACTTTCCGCTGGCTAGTCTGGCTATATCATGACCAGGCTCATGTTATTATCTTTTCTGAGAGGCGACGTGTTACTTTCTAGAGCGGAGCAGTGCTACAGTTAATTGTAACAGTATGCATCTAAGATCGCGAGACATGACTTTTGCGGGCCTGAAAACTGTCTTCGAAGTATTATCATATATAATCATGACAATCGAGATGTGCAGATTGGAGAAAGGTCAGTAAATAATAACGTTCATAAGGACTACCGCAATGATGCGCAATAGGAACCATGTCCTAATAGGTTTGGAATCGCCTCAGGCTGGTGTGCTTCACTGATCACTTTTAAGTCACGGGAATGCATTTCTCCATATGTATGCACTAGCTTATGGAGAAAAGGATTTCCCGTGACCTAAAAGTATGTTTAGAGCAGGGAACATATTTCCAGATGAAGAACTGAGGTATGAATTAGAGGACTGCTTTCTCTGCAATCTTGGTGAGAACATTTTGCAATAATTGTCGAATTATAGGGCCTATTCTCTTCAGTCGTGCCCAGCTAGGCAATGGCCCGAACGCTCGGAAATGTGCATGTGGGATACATATGAACAAATGTTGCTCAATTTTATGTTAGTAGCGGACTTGAGAGGTGCGAAAAACATGATCCCGACAATTTTTGCCCAATGTCGGAGTTACCTTCCGTAATTTTCATAAAATCGCTTACCGCCCTTCAGCCCTCTAACTAGGCCTAGGCCCAGACCTGCTCCGGTCATGCGAAAATAGTCAATGATATTTCAGAGGAATTATTTAGACGAAACGTCGAACTGTCAAAGTTGTCCTTGGGGTAGAAAAAAATTACATTTTCGAAGGCAGTATTTCTTGTTATGAATATATTGTTCACATACCAATGTACAGGAAAACTGATAGCCGATTTGTTTCAACTGAGTGCACATACGAACCAGCTCCTACAAAACTATACTTCTATGAGTGGACCGACCGTTTTGGGGGAAGAATTGTGGGGTTACAGTTGGATTGGCGATACATTTTAAGTGGCCTAATATCCTTGGAGATTACCCTCCCCCTCCCCCCAAAACAAGTTTCGGAGAATCGGCTAGATTCTCAGTTGGGGGGGGGGGGAGCCCCCTGGCTACGCCACTGAACTCATGCCTTTCTGTACATTTTCGACTGGGATTACCAGTGCGGAATCTTACTAACGTTCTTATAAGGACATTGTTCTCTACATGGTACGGTGATTATCAAGTGATGTTTGCGGCACATCGATCTATCGATGCTCACGTTTAGATGATGATCCCAAGGTGAAAACATCATGGTCCACCTTCTTGAGTGTGAACAGGTGGTTCTATAGCACAATCAATACGCTCTGGATATCGTTGGACACGTATAGGCCTACCATATGCTCGTTATTGGGCAAACTATTTACCCAACCTGGCCAATGTTCACTGAAAATAGGTAATCAACAATACTGATTGAGAGGGATGAGTGGGGAACGTCGGTTTGACAAATCCATTATTGTGTGCGCATGATTCGGAGACTTTGCTTCTGCTACGAAAAAGCACAGCTATAAACAGTTATAGCATAGCTAATCATCACCCAAATTCATTCACACAGTTATTGATTGCTCCAGTCAGCCTTGCCAAAACGGAGGTACTTGCCGTGTGCGTACTTCCGGAATGAACTTCTGCATTTGTGCAGAGGGATTTGACGGAGGACTCTGCGAGAGAGGTAAAAACTGTTTTCATTATAGAGTGGAAGGATGTCATCCTTAATCTCCATATAATAATAATATATTCACTTTAATATATAGCGTAACGAGTTTCAAGCATGTTGAGCACTGATTCGGAATGAACTTGCCCCCCACCCCCTCGTGGACTTGGACCTGGGACACCGAATAAGTGCTGTGTCACTAAGAGAACGAAACATACACCTAAAATGTTGATATCATGTTCAATACGAGGCCAGCAGTTAAACCTATATAAATGTTGCAACGGTACGAAAAAGAAGACAGGTAACATTCACGAACAAAGGGTAATGAATGTACTGTTCGTTACGGTATTTATTGAGCTATTCCGCGAAGTTCCATTCATATCTCATCACGATGTGTATTTCGCAATGAGATGACAATATTGAAGTGGATAATAATGCGATTGGGTTGAACTATTGATGAGCCAGTGTCTGTTGAAGTTAATTATTTATCGGAACATTTGAAGAGGTCCACCGCATCGAGAAAGTAATTGCTTAATAATTTAGGACCAACATAGTGGGACCGCCAATCAGTTCTTCAATATAGGTTTTCGTGTCATATACGCATAGCTAGGTATTCATTAGAAATAACAGCATCATCTAATGCAACATATTAATTTAGGCCATGTGGTCCTTTTTAACCAACATGTATGAATATATCTTTCAATTCTCAGTGACTTGATTGAGCGCTGATAAAGTGCGAGATATTATTATTAGTATTAATTGGGTTCGAATTACTTTACCCAGGGACGGAGGTGGCCCTATTGCAGCCAACCCACTTGGACAATTTGAACACCTGGAAAATATTGTTTTTAGATCATTCTTGTGCTCCGACCGAGGCCAACCTACACCTGACTGCTACAAAAAGCTTTATAATAAAAAATAGTTCGCTCTCACGACAATCTAAAGATGAGGTATCGGGGCGCCAAAACTTTATATAGAAAACAAAATGTTGTTAATTTCGAAAATATTGTTGGTAGTGATCGGTAGCCAGTTATCCTGGCAGCGAGTACTTTGTTTTGACAACCTGTCGTTTTTTATTCCTTGACGAGGTCTAAGGAACCCAGTCATGACAGGACGTTTGTGTGTGTGTGTGCGTGTGTGTGTGTGTGTGTATGTATGTGCGTGTGTGTGTGTGTGTATGCGTGTGTGTGTGTGTGTATGTAACGCTCGGCTCTACGATAACTTGACTCTACTTAGATGGATCAAGCTCAGACGTGATATGTATGTTCCCCATGTGAAATACGTGATTTCTATTGTTTTGGGGTCAGGTCAGAGGTCATCTCTGTGGGAGCTTCTGTGTTCTGAGAGTGCGTCAGCAAGCCTTTCGGTTTTTTTCAACTTTCATGACTTTGAATGACTTTGACCTCTCCCTACCTTGAATGACTTGAACCCACACTGAAAAAGAAAAGAAATCTTCCTCCCTGTAATTGCAACCAACATGCCAAATATGAACTTGTTTTATGCTCTTTTTCACAAGCTCTTCAATTCCCCTATTTTATCTAGAAAAGCAGTAGGTTTCTTTCTCACCGTATACAACTAGGCCTAACTAGCCTAATTTGAACATGATTGATGTTTGTGTTCATATATCTTTCTAGAAAAAAACGCACACAAACACACCGCCATACATACCGTACGTACACAGGCACACACACGCAAAACACGCACGCACGCCTGTGATGAATGATATTTGTGCAGCATGTAGATACGATAACTGGATGAATAAAATATCCCCAAGATGGGTACATACTGCTTTGAGGTTAAGTTTAATCGAGTCAAAGGTAATCTGATGTCGACAGAAATTAGAATGGACAATGTGTATGCCCAGTCATGATCAATCAAAAATGCCAGTAAATGTCTAGGGAGGTATTTTTTGATGGACAACTGCGATTGATGACGTTTAGGGCATGATCGTAAAAGAGATAAATAGTCATTTTCAGAATGGGATTACATTTAGTGTAGCCAACCACAGAAATTATTCCGAAACTGTGTCGAATACTTGGTCTGATAATTAAAAGTTGAAAGTTGATGTGTACAGCTTTCCTATGGCAGTGGAAAAGTGTAATTGTCTGTTCGTGTTCACATTCACAATATACGACATATCAGTTTGAGAATAGAATAGTGTGAAACTGAATATTCTGCCTGATGTTAGCATGACAAAAAATAACATAACTTATTTGAATGTGTGGAGCTCATACTCGCGGTATAGTTTCTTAACACTTACTATATGGACCCTATTTATTTCAGACAGGCCACAGGACATGAAGTCGCTAGGGGGTCGTTTTAGTTATTTATTTTTTATGAATGCTATTATAATCATCATTATTATCATTATTATTCCGACACAATGCAGTTCTCTGAATTCCCCGCAATTGTAGTTCGTAGTTGTGAAGACGGGATATGCATGAACGGTGGAATCTGTTCCTGACAAAGTTACATCATAGACAGGAAATGGTACGCAGAATGTAGTTGCCAACCTGGATACACAGGAACACGCTGTGAAATAGGTAAGTCTCGTTGTAAGTTTCAGCGGAAGACAATCTCATGTAGCTCATATTCCACACCATGTTTCACACCACTTATTGATTCTGGGCCGAAGGTGATCTTTGAATTGATTTCTAAGACTATTTGTTGTAACCTAATATGTGGTTCAACATGAGGTGTGTATGCGGGTGTAACCTGATCGGAACTGATGAATTTGGACTTTGGAGTTTCAGGATTTCTTGGAGGTTACTTTGAGCACATCGACTTCTAGCCTGAAATAACGACAAACCACCCATATAACGTTTTAGTCCTACACATTATCGAATTATCGCATCCTAATCTTGTCGTCAAGGGAAACATCGCAATTGCTGGCGAATAGGATATCCCATGTTCAGGAAATTTGTTCCAAGGAAAAACATGACCTTTTACACGTACAAACTGCATTTGCAGTGTGCATTGAGTCTGTCTGTCCGTCTGTCGTTCCACCGATCGTTTCTGTTCTGAATCATTTCAGGCGTTCTCGCATTTTTCTGAATTATTGCATCTCTTTACTGTGTTTGTGCGCTTCAATCAGTATAATTAGAAATATATGGAGAGAGAAGGAGTAGAGAAGTTTTTTCGAACACGTACCATACGAACTGCATTTGCAGAGTACAATGAGTTGTCTGTCTTGTTTTACTGATAGTTTTTGGTCTGAATCATTTTAGGTATTCTCTCATTTTTCTGAATAACTTAGGTTTCACTGTGTTTGTGTATTTCTATTATTATGAATTTGTGGAGAGAAGAAGTTTGTTTTGTAGAATCGGATACACAATATGTTATGTTGATATACTGTTCCGAGCAACATAACAACATCATGTTACTCACATCGTTGTATGCTACATTTGTTTTTTAGCCGTCTGTCTCCCCAATTCATGTTCCAACGGTGGAACGTGTTCTGGTGATTCTGGTGAGATACTCTGTGACTGCCCAAATGGTTTTACCGGACTTACTTGCGGAACAGGTAAAATTCAAGAGAGGTGCTCTATCCTGATCCACCCTTTAAACAGTAGAGCACATTTATTATTTTTCATAATTCGAAAATACCACGTGACTTATGTTAATTGTATGCAATTTTAGTGTTTTCATGGAATACCACATGCTGATTGGCTAAACCAAGTCACATGACTGTCCTTTATTCTGCAACTAACAGTCAATTTCCTATATAAGACTTGTTCAAGTTGTTATTTTTGGAATAACACGCAGCTGGCCAGAGAAACACAACAATCGAAATACGCTGCGTCTCAAGCAAGCTAGCTGCCTTTCGAAGTGTATTGCGAAAACCCCGAGAGCGTGATCATGACCGAGTGAACCGCTTAGTGACAAGTGAGGAATCTACAACGCAAAGAAGACTTACCAGACGCAATTAACATATGAAGTCCATTCCGAATGCAGAATGCCACAAGCGTATAAATCCAAACAATACGTAAATGTGGTCTTGGAAGCAATAAGTAACTAGTCGTTTAATTAGATATGTAACACGTATTCGGCTGAGGCGTGAATAAATTACACACACGCACGGTACGCGCGTGTAATAGGATGCGGATATCTTTACACGCGCGCGCGTACTCTATCGACAGAGATGCGCGCCTGTGCGGAACCGAGAATGACGCGCTGCTGGTGCGTGAGCAATACATATGGACGTTTATTCTAGCAATGCTGGCGCGGCGCGCGCGACATTCTCACATACGCAGATACGGTGCTCGATATACGCGCCATCCATATAATGCGTGTGGGGCTTTGTAATACAAAACGACGCGCTGCGTTTGTTAACTTTACCGTACGTTATTTACACGCACATAGCTCCCCTGTTCTGCTGTACGCGTGTTATGTGGTGTTCCTCCTTGAAACCCTATACGCACAACACGAATCGCTTATCTTCGTGTATGACACTATATGCTTGTTCAGTTGATTCCAATCGAACCAACGCAAAAGAAACCCTAGCAGCCTTTTGAATGTTTGGAGAATGAAGATATAGATCTAGAGATATAAATATCTCTACTCGTTTTGGTAATTCCTTTTCCCCGGTGTTGTAGAATAGGACTTTGCGCCTCGCCTGTTATTTAGCTAAATTTATAGTCTCGACTGTTTATTCGCCAGTGAAAGTCTCTCAGTTGCATTTTATTCCTCACTTATATTATAATCGGTTATAATTCCGATACGAAGAACCATCTAGCGACTCCCCTCATAAAAGGGCATGCGCGTGATACGGAACCACACGCGTACAAGGAATCACAGGTGAAACGGAACGCGCGATCATATTTTGGTTGTTCAGAATTCGAACGTGCTTCGTGACTGATAAGAATCTATAACATGCATATAGAGCGCATATTCTCACTCGACAGTGCGTTCGTTGCGCTCGGAGAAAAGTGCACGCTCCGAACCATTGGCGCAAGAAAACACGCGCAAACACCGACGCGATGCAAATTTACACGCGCGCGTTCATCGCTACCCAAAACTTAATTGGACGCGATGCCATAACTGTTAGACATTCTCCAAATTTAAATAACCTTTTCTTGTAACTTTTCACCTGTGATTTTCCAAATTCCTCTTGATATGATCCTTCGACTTAGTAATGTTTTTATGAATGGGAATAATGAATAGATACTCGGGCCTTCGTTTACGAAATAACACCGGTTCGACGTCCTAACAGGAGAAAAATATACCTTGGCTAGCGCCTCGGGATTTTCTAACCTCCTATTATGACGTCACCCCGGTTTTATTTCGGCAACAAAGGTCCTCGTATCTATTCAATATTTCCCAAATAATCATCTAGAGTATCTTTGTACACATCGTAGAATGACAACATATACGATGAACATTCAAGATGGTCAAATTGTCATAATTAATGAGCTAATCTGCATGTTTACTGAGGTAAATTTGGGAAAACGATAATTTGGCCAGGAAATGTCCTACAACATCGTGTAACTCATCGGAAGAAAGCGTTTAGTGAGATTTGAGGACTGGTGGATACATATTTATATTTTACTCTCTAATCTTGGGGTTTTGATGTAAAAACATCTCACCATGAACGAATAGATTAAATCCATTTGCAATTCCACAATGTACCATATCAGACAAGTTAATCAAATCAGGAGAGACCTTGACAAATCTGCAACGGAGAAGCTCATACACGCTACCATCGACATATTCGCAACCTCACCTTAATTTCGGACCATGTTTGCAGCTGTGAACACTACAGAAAATTCAGATCACCGCTCCCCATAACGTGCTGAGAGGAACTACACTGTTTACCGGTATATGCTCGCATTGAGTACAAGTTCATCCTCTTGGTTTTCCGCGCCATCCACTACGGTACTCCAGCATATATGTGTGATATTCTGGCCAGACAAGTTAGCGACAGACTAACACGATCTCCTCATCGCAGCCTCCTACAAATACCACTAGCAGGATATAATATTCCACTTGTCATATTATTCGACGATATGTTGTCAATAATCAAGCAAAAACACGTACTGCAGACACTATAAGGTGATTTCCGCCAGTTTGCCATGACTGTGCCGTTGAAATTATGCACAATTGTAGCTAATTGGCTCGGAATGACTGCATATATTTTGGAGGATATACTCTATTTTTTGGCAGTCTTGTTTTCTATCGATCAGTAGCCTAATACATCCTTGTTCATACTAGATAATATATAATGAATGGATTCGTTGATGTTAACAGTTTTGCGGACAATATTTCAATTTTATGCCCTATACTGTTTGTGTACTTGCTATTCAGTAATGGTTGTTGACATTATATTTGATACATGGATATTATGAGGAGCTCACATGAATGTTACGACACGACACGATGTTGGACTTGTATCGCGAGGGTAATCATTTTGGTGTATGACTGTATTTGTCACTGTATTTTGCGCTATATAAGTGATATTTATTAGTACTATTGTATTATTCAGTTGATTCCAATCGAACCAAAACAAAAGTAACCCTAGCAGCCTTTTGAATGTTTGGAGAATGAAGATATAGATCTAGAGATATAAATATCTCTACTCGTTTTGGTAATTCCTTTTCCCCGGTGTTGTAGAATAGGACTTTGCGCCTCGCCTGTTATTTAGCTAAATTTATAGTCTCGACTGTTTATTCGCCAGTGAAAGTCTCTCAGTTGCATTTTATTCCTCACTTATATTATAATCGGTTATAATTCCGATACGAAGAACCATCTAGCGACTCCCCTCATAAAAGGGCATGCGCGTGATACGGAACCACACGCGTACAAGGAATCACAGGTGAAACGGAACGCGCGATCATATTTTGGTTGTTCAGAATTCGAACGTGCTTCGTGACTGATAAGAATCTATAACATGCATATAGAGCGCATATTCTCACTCGACAGTGCGTTCGTTGCGCTCGGAGAAAAGTGCACGCTCCGAACCATTGGCGCAAGAAAACACGCGCAAACACCGACGCGATGCAAATTTACACGCGCGCGTTCATCGCTACCCAAAACTTAATTGGACGCGATGCCATAACTGTTAGACATTCTCCAAATTTAAATAACCTTTTCTTGTAACTTTTCACCTGTGATTTTCCAAATTCCTCTTGATATGATCCTTCGACTTAGTAATGTTTTTATGAATGGGAATAATGAATAGATACTCGGGCCTTCGTTTACGAAATAACACCGGTTCGACGTCCTAACAGGAGAAAAATATACCTTGGCTAGCGCCTCGGGATTTTCTAACCTCCTATTATGACGTCACCCCGGTTTTATTTCGGCAACAAAGGTCCTCGTATCTATTCAATATTTCCCAAATAATCATCTAGAGTATCTTTGTACACATCGTAGAATGACAACATATACGATGAACATTCAAGATGGTCAAATTGTCATAATTAATGAGCTAATCTGCATGTTTACTGAGGTAAATTTGGGAAAACGATAATTTGGCCAGGAAATGTCCTACAACATCGTGTAACTCATCGGAAGAAAGCGTTTAGTGAGATTTGAGGACTGGTGGATACATATTTATATTTTACTCTCTAATCTTGGGGTTTTGATGTAAAAACATCTCACCATGAACGAATAGATTAAATCCATTTGCAATTCCACAATGTACCATATCAGACAAGTTAATCAAATCAGGAGAGACCTTGACAAATCTGCAACGGAGAAGCTCATACACGCTACCATCGATATATTCGCAACCTCACCTTAATTTCAGGCCATGTTTGCAGCTGTGAACACTACAGAAAATTCAGATCACCGCTCCCCATAACGTGCTGAGAGAAACTACACTGGTTACCGATACATGCTCGCATTGAGTACAGGATCATCCTCTTGGTTTTCCGCGCCATCCACTTCGGTACTCCAGCATATGTGTGATATTCTGGCCAGACAAGTTAGCGACAGACTAACACGATCTCCTCATCGCAGCCTTCTACAAATTCCACCAGCAAGATAAAATATTCCACTTGTCATATTATTCGATGATATGTTGTCAATAATCAGGCAAAAACACGTACTGCAGACACTATAAGGTGATTTCCGCCAGTTTGTCATGACTGTGCCGTTGAAATTATGCACAATTGTAGCTATTTGGCTCGGAATAACTGCATATATTTTGGAGGATATACTCTATTTTTTGGCAGTCTTGTTTTCTATCGATCAGTAGCCTTATACATCCTTGTTCATACTGGATAATATATAATGAATGAATTCGTTGATGTTAACAGTACAGGTTCAGGGAGGCCCTTTTCTAATGCTATATTTGTAATATTATAAGGCTATTCTAAGGTATATAAAGGTTGTATTATGGTAGTATATTTGCGTGGTTCTCCTCTATTTGGTGTGTTATAGATATATTGAGCGGAATCTGATTTTATGTGTCCACTTTTGAATGAATGCAATACATTAGGGGGGAGGGCACTTTCAACTTTCCAACATATCAATGCGAACATATTCAACATATTAAATAGTTGTGACATCATAGAGAAACACGATTAACTTTTCCTAACATGATATAGTTATTGTTTCCGCTGATATTTTTATAAATGGCTCACGCTCGATTGGTCAAATGTATCTCATTTGCAGTGGACACAGAAGAACCAGTGGTTACATGCCCGGATGATGTCACTCGAATCATTGGTCTCAACGAGAAAGAGGTTCATGTCAGCTGGGACGATCCTACAACTAGTGACAACTCGGGTATAGTGACCGAAGTAGCAGTATCAAAGAGACAAAATAGCGTATTTCCTCTCGGTACAACTCAAGTCACCTACACGTACCAAGATCCTGCTGGAAATAGAGGGCGCTGCAGTTTCAACGTCAACGTCGAACAAGGCAACGGTAAGTATACATGCAGTAATGTGTTCCTTAATTGTACGTTTTTAGTCAGTTGATGAAAAAATCACCTGTCAT
>JAUOBX010026781.1:0-14029 GCA_032360705.1 Eupentacta quinquesemita
AGTCCAAAATGCTTGGTCAGACCAGGCTGGAATTAGGTATGTGGCTTCGTTATGGGGAGAACCCTATTGGTTCCAGGATAGACATAGTCATTTTAGGGATAAACTGTGACTATGATCAATAGTAACCTCAGATGACCATTGGTCTGACCCCAACAATACCTATTTTTAGGACTACTACCTATCATCAGGACACGAATGCTATGCGTTAACTGTATCCGCTCAGTTGCGGTCGTGTTGTCGTGTATACGAGTGAAGTAATATGATCACATATAAACGCACAAACACAATTCAATATGAACTAGTCTGCGCGGAGTTGAGCGCGCGCTAAAATATCGCGTTGTCCTCTAAGTAGATATTATATTCACAAATCATGCAAATTTCGGAACTACACAGATGTTCTCATCGTCACAGTTTATCGACCGCAAACTTCACGCCTCAAGTAGAACGATCACTGGTCATCTGTACCAGATCGATATTTTTCGGCAAATCCGCTCTGTCCTTTGAGTTACGGAGAAAAGCACTGTCGTAATTACGCCCTGAAGTATGTGAGTCCAGGTGGAAGGTTATTTTTTCATAAAATGAATAAGCGTATCGTGGTTAGACTTTATCCACATTGTTCTGTTCTGAAAAGGGAAAATGCTATTATTAGTAGTACAAAGCGCCATCGCGAGAATATCCTGTTCTGATGACCTCGCTTGGAGAAACTAGAAATATATAATAATCCCTGAAAGCTGCTGTTGAAATATCCAAGTTCTCTATGTTTTATTCATTTGTATTTGTTGGGTGCAAAGAGCGCAAAGGCCAAATAATCGACGTGACTAGTATACACATACCAGTGATTGATTACATTGCCAACGAAAAGGGAAATGAGCCTGATGAATTGGCTAGAAAATAATACCACACCACGCTATCGTAGCCAAATGAAGATTCCCCATGTGAGAAAATAGCCTCCGGAATAACGTACGGTGAGTAAGAACAGAAGAATGAAAGGGCGAGTGCAGATGATTGTTGCTCGGAGGGATAATGAGAAGGCTGGCTACTGGATGCAAACGTGATGCTGTCCCAGATTCAGTGAGTGGTAATATGTGTCCTTCGGTGTAAAGCCACATGGAGTCACTGCACACTAACTGCTCCCGGAATGTTACAAATGTTAGGGTGTAGCGGGGATGTTATCGTTTTGAATGCAGATGCGTACTACATCAGAAGAGTGGCATGACGGTATCAGTGACGTTGAGCAATATAAGGGTTATGGATTGTTCCGGGCTCGATTCCCGGATTCACCGTCGGGTGTTTCTCATCAGAGGTGGCGGGAATCACAATGACGACTGGTGGGGTCCTGGTGTCCTGATTCTGCTGTGGTGCAGAAGGCTTGGTAATCATGTGGGTTGTTGCGGATTAGTTGCGGGTTGCTGCGGATTAGTCAGTGCAGATGTACGCAGTTACCGGGGTAGGACAAAATGGAGAACAAACAAAAAACGTCTTCTCCTCCCGGATCAGAGGAAGTGGTTAGATTCCGTGGTTCACTGGTCGTCCGTCAAATAGTGACATAAAATGGAGTAGGTTGGTATTGGTTCCAGTAAACACCTGCCCCGATATCATCTGACCACTGACTGACTGATCGGGAAAAGGTGCTAGTTATTGCTGGTATGTATCCATGATCAACACAGCCAGGTTTCCCGGAGGAGCCTCCAGTAGTTTCCTGAACCCGTAGCATTCATATAAAGTCAAGTCGAGAGAAAGTTCGTAATTGGCTGTACTGAGTGTGGGATATCGAGTTCGGTTTTTGGTGGAATTGGGAATAGGATTGAGATTAAGGGATGGCATAGCCAACTAAGATGGTCTTTTAAGACAGTTTCATAGGCCACAACTTTAACACGACACAACGAAAGCAACTACCACACACAGATCCAACAACGTTATATTCTCCTCGCGACACAGATGGGGAACACGGCACTGCCATGCTTTTCCCAGATTCCGCAATTATTTAGCCTGGAACCGCAGGCGAGATTCATCCTACATCAATAATAGCAGAGGAAAATCTCTGGAACGAGTATCTGCGGGGTTTGGAGACCTTCAAATCTACCGTAAAAGCTCGTTGCCCAGGCTCGTTCTGTTGTCATGTTCTGTTCTGTTGTTTGTAATAACTCGGGTCTCGTCTGTAATTATGGTTACGCTATAATAGGGATTAAAACCATAATTGCATAGATCAGGCTGGTCTGATATCTCGTAGGAATATGTAAATCCTCTCATCATCGATACTTTTATGATGTTCAACAGTCGAGGCGACGCTTGAAAATGTTAATATTAAATAGCCTAACACTAAAAAAATGATCTAATGAGCTAAAGTCCTCAATACACTGAAAATTGAATATCAATTACCTGGAAATAGAGTTTGGGCAATTTTACTCATCCGTCTTTCAGTTCGTGCCTACCGATTCACAGTAGTTGTAGGCCTACCTGATTATGCATCAGTCTTTCTTGCAAGTTTTTCCTCTATACCATGCTGATGAACATTCACTTCAAAAATATCTTATTTTCTTCATGAATTTGCAAAATCAGAACGGTGTTATAGAAAAGCTCAGAAATCGTTCAAGGCATGACGAAGGCGTTCATGGGGCGTAACTGCTTTATGTATGCCAGTACGCGTCTCTGTGGCAATCCATTACATTTGACTGGGGGAAATAGTCCGATCGCGAGTCACTGCAAATCTGAATGAGTAAAATCATATTGGCCGAGGAACAAAAGTCGCGTGCAAAGGGAACCCTTGGTTCAACCTTTGCCTCATGGAATGGAAACATTGCAAATATAACTATTAATTTATCGATAAAGCGTCCGTTTTTAGCACACGCAACTACAGCTGGCCAACAAACGCTCACTTTGGAATACATTCGATAATAATGCAAAGTATGAAAAGTACAACTATTGTGATAATTTGGCTCTATCGGTATAATTGTAGAGATATGAGTTTACGTATATATCAAATTATTCATTGCCGTAGCACTTGGACACGTAATAAGTGGTTTAAGCCTCTCAGTAGGTTGAACGATATATATATATATATATTAATGGAAATCTGCAACCTCGAGCATTGCATTTGGAACTGCTGACCACTCCATACTTAGCAGCCACATCCTTTGCACTGGAATAAGTTGGTTCAGCACCGTGGTAAAATGGTTTATTTCTTACATTACGAACGGCAGTTAGAGAGTGTTGGATCAGTGTTGGGACTGGTTTTATCGGAGTATATATCATATAACATTATTCTGTAATTGTTTATGAGAGGCTTATAATATCGAGTTATGAGGTTGATCATAAGATAACCTCACTTGATGTCGTGATAATCATTTGAGAGAATCAAAATCTTGCCACTGACCATGTTTGCAGCCCTATGATTTCTCCCTTTGGCGGATCAGTTTAATTGATATGTGAAATGCCCTTCATTGCGATATTGGCTCACATCGTATGGCTCCTTGTATGGTTCATGACAGTTCTACCGAATAGCGCAGCAAGAAGACTTATTTATGGAGGGAACAAGATCAGACAGGCAGAGTCGACTTATATGAAGACAATCATTGGCTTCAGAATCTGATCACTGCCGGAATTACTTCAAAATCATCATTTTCACATAATTGCATCCTTCGTAACAGTTCCTAATTACCTAAGGTTGTCGCGTCTTCTTCTGCCAAAATTTACACCGCTCAATGGGTGACGTCACAATTCCAATAATTAACATTTTCAACTTGGCTTTCACAACAAGTCTGCCTAAAAACAGAGGAACGATGCAGCAACAACCTCACAGTTACAACATTTCATCCTGACTAATAGTTGATTCGTCGTCAGATACCAGCAAGGCAGCAACTACAACGATTCGAGCATTGGTCCACATATCGTATAAAAACAGAAGTGCAACGTCGAATCGGTAAAAATGAAATCGACATGATCAATTAGCAAATCGTCCCGAAATTACCATTGATTGACACACAACTCGTTCCGTCCCAGGTTCATTATTGCAAACTGACAAAAAACTAGACTAGTTCAACTGCTCAATAATTATTGCGATATCACCGAATAACACAATATTATCTGCAATTTCTCCCCTACCCATTGTGAACGATCTCATCCATTTTCAAACTTGTTCGCAAGATGGTGTGTCATATATAGGACGTTGAATCGATAAACGGTCTTGTTGCTAGAAAAGAGCTTTTATTACCATGAATTGACATAATTTTACAGAGGAATTGTATTGCTGTGGTTACACTTTACACGCGCATTTTAAAATATTTACTCGATAAGTTTGCGGTGACGCGCGTACGGACAGTTGCCCCAGTTAAATGAGGAGCGATGCGGATAAAATGGAAAATAACTGTAATATTGGGCATCATGTTTGGCAAGAGGTGTGCCGGTTTCCATTCGGTAATAATGAATGTCTCACTAATAGTTCTAAGCGATGTTTGACTTACTGTTTGACCTTATTTGTTCATTTGATAAATTCATCTTTCTCGAATGTGTATTTCCATGACCGCACGGAGTAAAGACGTGACTTAGTTTAGTGCGAATAAATGGACAGCCACTGTCCGGGTAACCGGCAATACAAGAACAGGCATCACTGTAGCAGTGTCCTCAGTGGCAGATTGTGGTGTATACACGCGGGTGGAAATACGGTCTATCCTATACCCAGTGTTGTAGATGAGATATGATTGTGATCTGCCAGGCCAATAACGAACAATCTTTCGATCTATGCGAAATGGATTTTAGAGTACTAACACAATACCTCCTCTCATAAACTGAACATGGAATGCATTAACGTTTGAGACCATACTGAGAAGATACCCAAAATGTTCAAGTATCATTTGTTCATCTCCACATGGATATGGGCCTATGATATTTGTGATATCAGTTCTGACGGATCGTTTTGAAAGTATAACAACCTGAATTTGTTCTGAAGCATTACAGTTGTATATGGGTGGCAACAAAACATGTTTGAGAGATTCATATGAACTTATTACACAGCATTACTAGTATTATATAACGGAAGTTTGGTCGAGGTCCATTCAAAAACATTTGGCGACTGAACACTGGCTGGTAATTAGGTGGGTGGAAATAAAAATAAACAGATATAGATAAATAGACAGATAGACAGGCCAATTTCTGGGAAACGTTATATTATGACAATCACCCGACAACGGGGGCTAACATGAATTCAATTACGAAGTCGTAATATAGGACACATGCACACATGGGGCAATACTAACATGTCAACTGATATCTAGAAAACGTCATGGCGATAATCCACGGATAACGAGCGCTAACAATACTCATACGCCTATGGCGACAAAATCCTGAAATTCAATGAAATCCTTACAATCAACCAGAATTAACACAATTCATGTCCTATCAAAATAAATCACATTGAAGTAAATATGGAACACATGTACCCATGGGGAAATGAAAGTAAACTTGTTGATCTGGTGTGAACTAGAATGAATAGTACGGTACTAACTTGCGAACGCGGGTGTGTGTAATCATTAGGGGCGCATGTTTCTGCTTTCTACTGGCAACCCATAGAAGAATCTGAAGATCATGTGACATTCATACGAATATAGTACTGACTACTACCGGTAAGTATTCAAACTTGAACCATTGTCAGAAAAGGCGGAGAGAACTCATAAGTCATAAATCATCGGATTATCACTGAAAACTAGCATTGGGCCAACCATCCACTCCCAAACAAATTTGTTTCCATATTCCTTGGATTTCATCCGAAAATAGCCTGAAATTTGAATAGGAAATTGCTCGATCGGCATTCCATGAAAATTGAGACACCAATCCACACGACCACGAAATTCTCCCATAGCTCGAGTTCATTCTACGGACTGCATTGCGCTCCGTGACCGTGGCAACTCTTGTAATTCTTGTTTTCGCAGTTGACCACACTATGCAACGAATGAGTGGTTCGAACAGTCATCTGTGATTCGAGTCTACATTCGCGACACTGATACACAATAATGATTGGGATGTAATATAATACCTATTCACAGAGGCGGATAATATGGAGGATTACCTACGCCGTCTCAACCCAACCCCAACTTATTACATATTATGTTAGATATTGAGGCGGGAGGTTAATAGTCGGGAGCTATAGTATCCGACTCATTGCAATATTATGTTACATATTCAGAAAACGGATAAATAGTGGTCCTATGAATAGGAATTCATACCCCATTCTCGTTACTTCGGGCGCACTTAGAAAAGAGAAGACATAATTCACAGATGTCCTTCCACGCTCGAAAACATGTAGCCTCGACAAATAGAACAATGGTCATCCCTGGTCAGCTGTATATATAGAATCTTCTGGTGGAAGCATAACAAGTGACGTGAAGTGAACTGCATTCTCTGTAATATAACATCAGAGCGACAGATGCAATATTGCAGGTCAATTATTATTGAATTTTACACAAATTTGCAATTGGGAAGGCGTGAACGGACGGAGTGCACTTGAGGGAAAACACTTCATCCCCATGGTTACCTATGTCGACGCTATTCAAATTGTTGAAGGCATTTTCAAGACCAGGGCTGCTAATTAAGTTTGCTTGGTGTGAATCGTAAAAATAATTTCAGGCGTAAGCTTGTTTCTACATGGCAGGAGCTGTTGTTGATTTATGTTATACCACATGCGATCTGTTATTTCGGGCGATACAAATTAGCTGGTCAGTATCTAAGGTCAGTTACACTGTGTGCTATTCTGAATATACGTTGGTTAGTAGTATTGAAGGTGTTATCATAATTGGGTATTTTGCATTCAGGTGTAGCCCAATGAATTACACGATTTCCCGATGATATGGTGTGTTGAAGGCCAATGGGAGTGGTGAACATTTCTATTGATTATTATAGAATGTATAGGGGTTATGAAGAAGCTTCGAAGCAGTGGGTTCACATTTCCGTGGCCGCTAACATAGATTACTTGATACCCCGACGATATGGTTTGGTAATCAGGTCGGTTTATTGTGTGGTAACTTTGTCAAAGGTTCTTTTATAGACGGCTCATGACTCTCGTACCTACATTCGCAAAAATACTTCCAGAGCAAACTAAAATATGCACATTCGATTGCATACATTGAAAATCAGTCATTTCATGAGAGAATTGTTTTTGAAATTAAGTATTTCTGCATACTAATTCCTTATTGCTGAATACGGCATTTTGAGATTAGGCCCATAGCTACAGTTAGAAATTGGGAAACCCCACAAAAATAACCACATAAAAAAAGCAGAAACATTTTGTTAAAACTCAATTATATCGTGTCACCTCATGGCATGGGAGTATGACATAACATCATTTGGAAGTGACGGATTATGTAACCTAGGTGCCAGTTGTTTAGTACCGATACCTTTATGTTCAGTACAACACTGTATACGTCAAAGTACAATGGATTTATCAACCTGACATTCATTCACATCCATATAAAAATACAGAATTGCAATAAACAGGCTGATTTCCAGCAAGTATGGATGTAATAACAGCTCATTCATATACGTTGTGACGTCACAAGAGTGACAACAGAAGCCTGCTCAATTCGGAGCCACCGTTGTGTTGACCAACATTGTTTCATGAGAACAAAACAGAGAAATGTGTTCGAAAGTTCGAATGTGGGATTTAGGTTCTGGAAACAGGCTCCTATCTGCCTTTCTACCGAGCATTGGGGTTAGGGGCGATATATTTAAATGACCATCGACCTTTATGAGAAAATTCTAACTTAGGGTGATTAATCTCATTCCCATGATGTGTTTGCATGGCAACAAGGCATACTTACATCACTCAATAACTTGTACCTGCAGATCTTCAATCACAAGAGAACACAGAAAGAGGTCTCAACTTTGTTTGTAGCGTTGTGTAAAATGATATAAAAAAATATGTGTGGAGTCTAGAGATAGCATGAGCAGCCCCTAATGACGCTATCCCGACTTGTAACGGATTCCTATATATCTTTAGACGAGCATACGTGTATAAACATCTAATTTCCTGTTTCATACGCAGTCATACTGACATATAATATTATCAAGAGAGAAACTGCCAGTTCTTAATAGGAAACCTTTATTCCCCATGTAGATCCCGCAAATCCCGAATTTTTTTCCGAATTTCGAAAATTCCTTAAGAAAACTAATACCTTCACAGGAAATCAGTTTTCCCTCCAGGAAATGACGGTTTCCTGTGGGATTCGATGGGAAATTGCAATTCCCTGATAGGAAATCATGCAGATTTCCTATAAGAAACCCCAAAGTCTCTTGTTAGATTTCTTGAAGGGAATGTGTATATATACAGGATTTTTTCTTGTATAAGAAATGATAGTTTTCCTCAAGATTAGATGGAGAACTGCTATTTTCTTATAAGGAAATTAGACAACTAGATTTTCCAATGAATCTTTCAAGATTCATGAACATTCTTCTCTTATATTTTATACAGGATTAATCAATCAATTGGCAAAGTTTCTTTTGGAGATCAATTTGGAGGTTTGAAGAATCCCTCTAGTATTTCCATCATAAATTTGTCACTGAACTTGCTTTTTGCCACATTGCCCTAATGATTTATTTAGGCTACATAGCTAGATTTGCATGCATATCGCATGTTCGTATTAATATTGTTCATTTCAATGCACCCTCGACAACTGATGCGAGAATATTGGCAATGTGTTCCCGGAAAATCATCGTTTGACTGAACCACGTAAGTAATGACCGAGTTGCTATAGCTGATTATCAGGGTTTCTGACTGGGAATTTAAAAACTTTATTTATGTAGGATCTAAAATGATGCCAAACAATAAAAACAAATGTTAGGACTACTACCGTACCTATTATCAGGACACACGCGCATGCATTAGCTATACCCATTTGGGGTCATGTTGTCGTGTATACAAGTGAAGTTTCACGATCATATTAGCACAAACACATTTCAATATGAACTATTCTGCGCACGCCTTATTCCGCGTTGTACTTTAATATATATTATATTTACAGATCATGCTAATTTCAGAACTACACATATGTTCCCATTGTCATAAATCCATCGAACACTCCGCATCCTTCAAGCCTGAGTAGAACAATCACTGGTCATCTGTACACGATCAATATATCTACAATTGACAAGCAGGAAAACTGCGGCGATTCCACTCTATCCTTTGAGTTATAGGAGAGAAGCACCAGTCGTAATTACGCCCTGAGGTGTATGAATCCAGGCAAGTGGTTATATCTCATTATATGCATAGACTATGTACGCATATTATACACACCTATATTCTATTCACGTTATTTTGTTCTAAATCGTTAAAATGCCAACAATTCTACCATATGGCACAAAGCAATTTTATTCAGCGCTATATGAATATCCTTTATCATTATTGTTATTTCTATAATCATCATTATTTTGTTTTTACGGTATGCATGCGGTTGGGAAAGATATGACTGGATGTGATGAATATAAATATGTATTAATGGAGAATCTCTGTGAGTAATTCTTCAGGGACATTATTGTACAGTGTATTCTGCTCGCAGCAGGTTGGCTGTCATGGACCTCCATCTACCTCTGTGTTAGACCAGCCGTATACGGTCCCTGTACCTCCTTCAGCACCAGTTTCCATCCCAATTGTTGTGAAAACCACCCAGTAAAAAAGAAAAATTAAAACGTTATGAAAATGTTTTGTCTAATGTTTTAGAAACGTTAAATGTGGGGTAATAAAAATGTCATAAAAACGTTATTCCGGAACATGATTTCGTTTTAACATTAATATAAAATTTATAAAACATTTGCATTTTCAAAAATGTTTTATAGATGTTATAATAATGTTATAACGGTTTTGGAAATAACGTTTTCATTACATTTTTACTACATCACATTTAACGTTATGAAAAAAAATTCAGCGGCTCTTTTAAAAATGTTATGATAACGTATTGTGTTTGCTGGGTACCCATCAATTTCCTCCCCTCCATCTGACTGACTCGTCTGCAACAAGCCTCTAGGAGTCACCCTTCCTATGAGGTGCTCGAAGAATTGCACCTTCCTCTCCATCACAGAAGTCATCAGTAGGCGAGTTGACCCGGATCTTGTTAGCACCTCTCCATTACTCATCTTGTCCTACCGGACGATTTCCAGCATATACCGATAAGCTATATATATCACAGCATATTGCTTGTACCCTGCTAATGTATTCGCAAGAGTATTTTGTTCAGAGCACCTTGCTTGAAGAAACTATAGTAGGCTCATACGATGATCCATAGAAGCTGTCATTGAAATCATTCTTTATGTTGTAATTACTCTCAGTTGTTAGAGCGTGAAGGCAAATTAATCAACGTGACTGGTATACAAATACCAGTAATTTGTCTCTTTCATAGAGCCAATGGAATTATCGGATAAATTAACCTCAGGCTGATGGATTGGCTAGAGAATAATTCCACACCAAGCCATCGCAGCCTGCTTGAAGACACTCCGAGTGAAAAAATAGCCTTCGGAATATGAAGGGAACGGCAAGTGCGAATAATTGTTGCCTGGAGGGATATGAAGAAACTGGCGACTGGATGCCAATGAGTGCAGATAACTGTACTTCATATTACATTGAGTGGTAAGCCCATATGAGAGCAGGAGAGTGGCCAAGCAGCCAAAAAAGACGATTGGTATGCAACAGGATGGTTTGATCCGGATTCAATCCCCGAATTGATAACGGAGCGTTTTTTTCAGAGCCGTGGCTGTTAGCGTTCAGATTTTGATGTAGTTCAGTGGACTGAGAAAGTTCGGGCTGTAGGCAGTTATCCTGGTTGGAGGGAAGGCCCGGAGCTCAGTGAGTTCACTGGTGGTTCGTCAGATGGGGACGTAATTATGGCGGTTCCGGAAGCAAGTTGACATTAGTTGCACCCCTGCCTCGATATCATCTTAGTACTAGTCGAAAAGAGAATGCGAGTTATCTCCGGTGCTTATCCACGAACTCATATCAATCGGATCGAATCAAATCAGCTCGCCAACTTCATTGGACGCCCTGTAAATATCCTGGAAACTTTGATGCATGCAACACATAGAGGTGAGGTTGTGGCAGGAAGACTATCGTTTTAAATACATGGATAGTTCACCATGCATGCTATCTTGTAGTTACGAGGCGCGCTGGTGGCACATAACGAAGTTATCATAATAAATTTTGTATGGAACTACCTATATGTGTATGGCGAATTTACTGCATCAGAGGACATCTCGTAATTGGCTTCTGCTATTGTAAGACATCAATTTCAGTCTCTGAAAGCTCAACTCGGGTCTCCTCAATTCTAGCAATTCACCAAAAGTGTTGAAATGCATCACAACAACGTTATATCTCTAAAAGACATAGACAGATGACATGGCACAATGATGACTTTCTGGAATCCTGTGATAATTTAGCCTGTGCAATTGAACATTGATGATATCAGGACAAAATCTTAGGAACGATTTTTTGCGGGCTGCGGGAAACCTTGGAAGCTTCGGAAGCCTTCCAATCTACCATAAAAGGTCGTGTCATCGCCCTGGCTCTGTTCTGTTTTCATGTCCTGTTGTTTGTAATAATCACGGTTTAGGAGTGTGTAAAGTAATATGCTATAAACCTGTAGGCGGAAGATATAGCCTGTTAAAGAAATGATCATGGTTACGTTATAAAGATTAAAACCATAATTGCATAAATCAGGCTTGTCCTGTTCAGGATACATCGCCTAAATATTTGAATCATCTCATTAGGAATACTTTGATGAAGTTAGGCAGTTGTGGCGACGCGTTACTATGGAAATATGAAGCAACCTATATGAACGAAGATTTTTTTCAGGATTAGCGTTGCGTCGGTACATTATCCATATCATGTTACTCACTAATTACATCTGGTTGTACTGTGGAACCCGAGTTACCTTCAAGCAAAACACTTTAAAAATAGTGTTGAGTTAGTTAGAGACTTTTCTAGACACAATACTGAACAACTAGAATAACGTTTAAACTCTGAACATGTCTTGAAGTCAAACACATCAATGTATTCAAAAGGCACTGTGTAAAAATAGTTAATTCCGTACATTACGAATGGAAGTTAGGGAGCTCGCATTGATGGACGTTTGTCTACCTGTGTTAGTGAATCACATGGTGCACCCCAAGGATCAGTTTTGGGACTGATTAGATTTATGCTATATAAGAGTATTCGGTTGTTAACTATACTGGTTCAAAATAGAGGGAAAGCTGTTGATCGTGAGATACCTTCACTTGATTCTGTTATTATTAGTAAAAATCGAGGCATTTCCATTTCGCATTCCTATGATTGCTCACGTAATCAGTTCATTCGATATATAAAATTCCCTTCACCATGATACCAGCTCAACGACCTCAGTTTCTACTAAGTAAGTACCGTACAGAATTATTTGTTGAGATCATTTGATACAAGATAAATGAAGACAATCATTGGCTTTCGAATCCGTACATAACGTATCCATGGTAACCGTTTCTAATAACATATAGTTGCCTCGTCAGGCTCGTCGTCTGCTGCCTAGTCTCCGAAAATGCCATTGTTCAATGAATGACGTCACAATTACCACTATAATTATCTTCAAATCAGGATTTCACGATGCAAACGCCTGAATTTCAGTCATCGCATCATCTTTCAATATCCCTGCCTAGAACAGAGTAACAACCCCGTACAATGAACCTGATTCCAGGTAAAACATTTCCTTTGACTAACAGTTAATCCTTCGTTTGATACCAGCGCCACAAGGATACGTCAAATCGATAGCAATTGAAATCGTCGTGACCAATCAGCAATTAGTCTGGACATTACCATCGCCACATGAACCGTTTCTTTCCAGCTCCATCATTGCAGACTCAGGAAATGGTCCAACTTAACTGCTTACTATTAATTACAATATCATTGAATGCAAAATGATATCCTCAGTATTTCGCTATATACCCATTGTGAGCGGTTCAATTCATTTCCGAGATGGTTCGCCTGGGGGTATGCCATATCCTCTATAGAATGTTAATATCGATAAACGATTCTTGCTGCAAAAAAGAGCTTTCATTACCATAAACTGACACGATTTTCACGGAGGAATTGTATCGCCCTGGTCACACCTAACACACGACTCCTAACTCACATCAAATATTTGCTCGATCAATCTGCGGTCACGCGCGTGCGGACAATTGCGCCAGTTGAATGCGGAGCAATGCTGATACAATAAAACATAGCTGCAGTATTAGGCATGTTTGAGCTGTGCCGGGGTCCATTTAGTATTGTTAAATTCCTCACGAATTGTGCTGGGTGATGTTTGAATCACCATTTTACCTGATTTGTTCGTTCGACAACCATCTTCCGCACGGAGTGAAGTTGTGACTTTCGTGTGTGTCTAGTGCAAATACAAGGCCAACAACTAGGAATCGACTGGGAATCGACGATACGAGAACAGAATGGCGTCACTGTAACAGTGTACTTAGTAATACTTGATTGGAGTGCATGTATTTTTTAACAGAGTGATTTAGGGAAGAGCGGGACCATGATTGTCTCACAATGAGAGGCAACCCCCATACACAAAAGACCGAGGAAAGGAAGAATTCAGCTTGTTGATCTCACAGGTCATAAGTGCGTCGTTGACTGGTTATCCCCCAAAAGGAACAGCCCGACTTGACTGTGTCCATATATACCTGGTTAACGCTTACTTTCGTTCCCTCTACACACACACCATGAGTAACACATATAGTCAGTCTCATATAGCCGTAATATCGACTACACACTGACGAGCTGTCACACTATCTCGGCATCACATATCCCCTCTGATAAACTGAATATCGTGAAATATGCTTCTATTGAACAATTTCCCTGATCTAAACTATCTTATCACACCTGGGTCAACGGTTCAGTGTACTTTTAATGCTCTGATAAAAAAAAACGATTGAATTAGGATGACGAAAAACTCTTCATTGTCCTAGGCTATATGGTTGTACCCAAATAGATCAATGACCAGATCGCTTCAAATAAAATATCAGAATCAGAGGCGGG
>JAUOBX010027002.1:0-14028 GCA_032360705.1 Eupentacta quinquesemita
TACCAGTGCTGACATCCTCATCATTCAGGTTCATTGGAAGACATCTGTACAGAAAGAAATATGAGGGGAAAACATTACAGGAGAACTGCAAGCTCTAAGACCATTGGTTTGAACCTAGGACACTACTTATTATTCATGAGCAGACCTTTTGTTTGCAGCCGATTCGACCACATTTCCTCTAGCTTATATGCCCATTCGTAGCACACATTTCGACTCGCTTCTAGTTGAGAACGACACATTTCTACTAGGCCACGCCTCTGGAATGTATTTCCCCCTCTATTATGTGCCCCTCAGGGGACACTTAACGTACAAACCTGGTGTGTGTCTGCGTGTACAAGTGCTGACAAGTGCATTGCTCTTGCAAGGTCCACTCTATAATGCCTCCACTCTCCATCCCATCTTGTGTAAATCAGTTGGCAAGCAGCATGCAACAATATGCTGTCTGCGTTCTCGCAACCTGCTCCGTTTTCACTCTTCCTCAATTGTTGTGAGAACCTCTTAACTTTGGAATGCTTTGCCATCTGTCTGCTTCCCTCTTCCTACAACTTTCAATCTTTCAAGTCTAGTATCAACAATCTTTTTCTCACCACTCTCTCCAGCAGGCCTTGTTGTTACACCTTCGCCAGTCTTGCACTCATGAAAACAAAAATCCTCTGCATTGAGGTATATTCCTAGACATCAGTGAGAAAACATTACAAGACAATAGCAGGTTTTAGTATACATCCAAATTGCGGTAGGTATGCTCTCGGCGATAGGCGTTCAGCCAACGACTAGAATGAGCTTCCTTGTGATGTGCACTCTGCGACATTGCTACTGACTTTCAAGAAGATGCTCAAAAATTGAATTCGTAATAATCCTGATTTTGTTCGCGCTGTGGTACCTCTGTGAACAGCATTCTAAATACTCACTATTAGAAATACCATCAATTTCCAAATTTCCAGAGGAAAACTCAACCTTAGCCCTGAAGAGTTTGCCAGTGTTTATTGATGGGCGAGGACAGCTACAGCATCCGAAACGTTGCAGAATGTTTTACGGACACAATAAAGTTAACGAAATATCTGTCCTCTCCAGGCGCAAAACCACAAATGATTGCACAATCAGAGTTCTCACAAATTTGTCTATAATGTTGTCAAACCTCCCATAACTCCACAAAGCAGTGTAGTAATCTGCCTTGTTTCATCAGAAGGTAGTGATCCTTGAATAGTATTGTCATTCTTACCTCATCCGGGCCTTGGCCATACTCTTGGATTTCCTTCTCTCGAATCTTTGTTCATCTCCAGACCCCTCAGAGCTGGTCGATGAGCTATTGTGGGTAGCATGGTGCATACGCCTGATAAAAGAGACAATGATGGAGATTGGATAAACTCAGTCCGTAGAGCTCAGGACTGGTGATAAGGAGGTTGCCAGTCTAGAGTCCCAGAGGCACAACCAGCTGGCTTCTCGGGTGCATTCTCAGGCAGATGCCTCATCCCACCCAGGTGTGTTGTTGGGAGGTTGCCAGTCTAGAGTCCTGGAGCTCAGGACTGGTGATTAGGAGGTTGTCAGTCCAGAGTCCCAGAGGCACGACCAACTGGCTTCTCTGGTGCATTCACAGGCAGGTGCTTCATCTCACTCATGTGTTATTGGGAACCTGACTAAGTACAATCTGTACCTATTGGCAGTAACTTACTCTCCAGGATGGCTACAGAGTGTGCCCGTTACCTGAGTAATATCTGTAGAGCACTTTAGGCACGCCATGAACGTAGGAGCACAATATATTATATGGTATAATATGATATATATTATATACCGTGAAGCTTCTAATTGACGCCCAATTGGAACACCCACTGGCCAGAGTAGGGGGTGGGCGTCAATTAGGGCACAAATCCAAACAGAAAAGTTGACATGGGAAGTATGTGTGGGCATCAAATAGCTCTGCTAAGTAGGCTATTGTGAATAGGTGAGATTGAAAAAATTTGAGTGGGTGTTAATTAGGAGTTTTTCTGGAATGTTGTATCCCTGACAAAACGTGGGGTGGGTGACAATTGGAGCATGGGCATCAATTAGAACTTTTACGGTATATAATATACTATAAGCACAATATATTATCTTCAATAGAGGCAGGGTCCACAACAGGGTCGAATCCATCATTGTGTTATTGTGTCTGTGTTATTTTTGGTACAACTTTGTCCCTCTCCCCTTGTCTGAATTGCATCATCACTGGATATGCAAGTTGGGGAGACCAACAATCCTAATTATCTATCCTTAATGTGCAGAGGAAAGTGAAACTACCATTGTCATGTCTTGAAACTACGATCACGACCTGTCATTGTCAAATGTGCATTTAATATTCACTGTGGAGGTAGGCTCTGCTACATAATCAAGAGAAGTATTGGTACAGAGAAAAATTGGACAATACTAGCCTGACAGATGCCTGGATTCGAGCGTATCAATTCAGTTGCATCCCTTAGGTCAATTTTTTTTCAAAGTAAGGATTCTATAACTCGAGGCTGGGAGCAAACGTAAGGACATGGATGTCATGGCCGTCATAACCTTGGTGCCCCACAGAATTCTTCTATTTTCAAGGCCATTTGGCCTATGATGCCTGCTCAAAAGAACACACAGAAGGCAATACAAATCCTCTGGTTTGGTCTTGGTGCCCTGACAACCTCATGAAAGGCCCTCTTTGCTAGGAAAATATGCCATAACGAGATCTTGATCTCAGCCCTGTATACTAGTGTATGCTGTAACCTAGACAAGGTAATTTATCATTATTTCTTCGCTACAATATCAGCTCACTGAAACTTGATTCTTCAGAGCATACATCAAGTTCAAGTCCATTTACATCATCACTCATCAGACAACAAGAAGGCTGCATCTACCCTCTCCCTATCAATATCATACACAATTCCAACCACTGGTTCCATCTGGAATTGGGCTCTTGTTTCCAGCTTGATTCATTTCCTTGCCTCACTCTAATATGAGTGAGACATGGCTCAATGTTTGGCCAAGACTG
Source organism: Eupentacta quinquesemita (assembly GCA_032360705.1). NCBI lineage: Eukaryota > Metazoa > Echinodermata > Holothuroidea > Dendrochirotida > Sclerodactylidae > Eupentacta > Eupentacta quinquesemita. The sequence continues at coordinate 2,996 of JAUOBX010027002.1, forward strand.
AGAATAACATCTTTTTGACTGCCTCACTTTGCTGTATTGACTGTTTTGATGCTGGCAGGGTGCTCAGGGAGGTGGGGTTTGCGAGGCATAGTTGACTGATTTGTGATTGCCGACTGCCCATCTTTTGGCATATGACAGGCCTTTTTCAAAGATCCTGATCACCACGTTTGTCAGCTGTTGGCTGCTCATGATACATTCGAATGATTACAATAATTTAGAGCAGCAGGTAGAAGTGACTAGGTGCATGAGTGAATGGTCCTACTCAGTACTGATGCAAAACACTCTCTTTGATTTTGGAATCTCCTCTAAAAAAATTATTGAGAGAAATCCCATCTTGCATTCTTAGTGCTAATGCAGCATGGCTGTTATTCCGTAGTTAAGTTTTGACCTACATGGTGTTGAACGGGAGCTGTTACGTAAATCAGGATGCTTTGCCACTTCCCCACTCATCCTCAAAATGTGAGGCAATGTCGGACGATCGACCAGTTCAAGCAGCACTTGAAGAGCGACTTGTGTACCACTAGCAATTTCAGTTGACCATATTGGACAAATCACTTTGAACCCTTTTGGGCGAATATCTGTTACTTTTATGGCCCAGAGACAACAAACTCTCACATACCTGGCGAACCGTGGGCTACGTATTGGGGTCAGGTGATTCCTCGTTTTTGGAAACCGTCTCCTGATTGGTGAGCTAGCAGCCCCAAAAACTTCCTCAATCTCAGATTTCCGTCTCCTTCGCATCGGAGCTGCAGAAAAAGACAATATTGAGTTACATGCATAGAGACAGACTGCTTTTGGATCATACATTCAATTACCAAAATTGCAGCAGTGGCCAGAAATTTGAGAAAGGTGTGTCTTTTTTAGCGTCACAGCGTTGCCTCAGTCATTGATGTTCATATTGTCATACCATATGTGCACTTCTTATTATGATACTGGTATCAGTTAAGTGTATACACATTTTTTCCACAACAATGAAAGTGTTCCTGTTATCTGCTTTTGGAGTGAAAATTGGCTCCAAGGCGTCAGCACATAATTGCCCCAAGATCTATGTGTAATTATTTTTCAGCGGCTTTGGCCAAGGAGAAAGAAGGTGTGCAGCAGGTCAACAAGAAAAGGGCATGTGGCTCCAAAGGAGAACCAGGGAAGACCAGCAAGAGCTCCTCAAAGAAACCAAGTGCTGGAAGGAAAGGTAGGCACTATCGTATCACGTGCCAGGGTATAGGATGTGCAGTTAAGCTCTGTGCTCACAAATTTTAGCCAAGGGTTGAAATAAGGTACCAGAGACCAGGGGAATCTTTGAGAGAGAAGCGGCCTGGTTCCTGTATTTTGGCATGGGACCAGGGGCTACTTTGGTAGACCGGGGGCCTTAATTCTGTTCTTGTCTTCTGTGAAATGAGGGAGCATACCCCAGATGCTATAAAACTAGTTCACATGCATTATTGCACACACCACAGTGTTGGTTTTCCATTGCCCACAAAAATCTAATACAGTACTACATGTTACAGCTAATATTTCATGTGGTCAACTGAATCCAGGTGCTTTTTAGGCTCCAAAATAGCCCCTGGTCCATAAAATTCCATTGGGACCAGGGGCTATTGATGTATTTAGGGGGGCTAATAGCCCCTGGGCTCCCGCTTATTTCAAGCCTTGCTTTTAGCAGACCATGCCATGTACATCTCTTTGGTTTATTTACAGTTTAAGGCAGGTGGTATTCCCATCAAGAACAAGCTACATTATAGAAACTCTGTGGGCCGTCAGGCTCCCAAATCCCTAAACGTGGGAGCTGGCAATGCGCTATAGGCTCATAGTACTGAACAAACATGTGTGCAAACGGATTACCAAGAGAATGAACTACTGCAATCAAACTGACATTGTTGTGTTCAAATTCCCATAATAACGAAGCATTTGTGTCACACAGGGCCAAGTTTTGGCCTAGAGCACTATATGTGGGTCTAATAATATCTATACCAGGTGTGATTAGTTGTTAATTTATCCTGTACTATGCAGCTGTGTGGCCAACTATATGATGTGTACACAGTACACATAAGTCACAACACTACTGTAGCGCTAAATTGTCTCAGTCAAGTCACTGTACAGGCTGGTAGGTCTCTGGATCATTCTTACTGATCGGCTGCACAACTGCATGAGTCTCGTCGGTCTATATGCCTAAGCTTTGCTACTGTACAGTAGGTGAACATTTACGGGTGTCAACAGGTGTGGGGGCAATTATAATCAGTACATTTTTGATAATGTGCCCATCCACCCCACTTTTGAGACTTGGAAGTGATTACACTCAACAGCTGATGCAATCACCGTTGAAATTACAGAAATGATACCGACTGACTCAAATAGAACCCCCTCTCCATACAGCACCTTCTTGTGACCTTGTCATACTGCATGATTGTCATATGATTGTCATGTCCTAGAATTGTAGAAACCACACTAATCTTGAGTATGGGATAAATGGAACACAAAGAATAGTCATGCACTGCATGCGTAAGCCTACTATATCATCGAGCGTTAACAGTGAATATATCATTGTCTAATAACATTCAGTCATCACCCCCATGGCTAGGTTAGAGTCAAAGCAGACCAGAGACCCTACAATTCTGCATACGGCCATACATGCAGAAATTCATACTGTACACAGTATTGAGATTCTCTCAAGAAGTAGGGGCCTACTGTAGATGAAGCTATCGATAACTGACCAGAGGATTCCAAGATTTGCTTCTAAAGTTGGCATGGAATGACCCACAAGTCATGTTGTGCCCAGGCAGAGAAAAATACAATTAACCACACAGATGGCAGTCAAGTGATTCCTGCAGCAGAGATATTTATATTTGTCTGCAATATTACTAGTTTGCCCAACACATGATGTTTTCGATTCTTAACTTTTTGCTTTCTAATTCCAAAGAAATTGATCTTGAACAAGAAGGTGGAAAGAAGAGGAAGGCTGCAGAGCTGCTGGATTCAGGCATCTCAAAGAAGACAAAATCGCGTGCAGGTATTTCATATTATATATGTGTTTCGCATGTATAGTGACATGCACGTCCCAAAGGTGCGTGTTGCCATGTTTACTATCTGTCAGAGGATGTTGCAAGGCACAATTCGGTCTGTCAGTGGCCCGTTGTTTCGCTGGGGGTTACGCGGGCAAGGATCACCACGTACGTGAATTGATAATTTAGCATCGCCGCAATTCAATACTGAAATTGTTTGAACCAAGTTTGAATTCATGATATTTCACTATTCATTATGGAACAGAGGACGAGGGAACATATTGATTGACTGTGGCGATTCCTTTCTTTGCTCCAAACATTTAATTTCGCAGAATGCTTGCTGCGATGTTTGCGGAGAAGAAAATATAATTTTTCGCGAGAATTGTCATATCAATGTTTACGATCTTTCGTGAGCTACTGAAACATGTGTTTTAGGGGGCCTACAAACATTGTCGGGGGTGTGAATATGATACGCTAAATTGTGAAAAGCCACCGATCGTGCATTTTAGGAAAACTTACAGCACATTTTGCCAAATAAATCGCGCAAAACCCTGGTGCCTAGTATTACATCATATATCATACACTCCGGCCTTGTTCCGGGAATTTCAGACTGCAAGAGCTGACAGGCCAGGTCAATTGCATTTTAACTCAACATTAACCTCCTGATTTCTTCACATGTGTTTTTTCCTTCACTTCTCCTGGTCCCGGCAGTATCCATGTTTTTCTTTTTTCCATGTTGTTTGCCTCAATGTAGAATACTGCTTTACTTTTCTCAAATCTGTCTGAATTGATTGGCTCCCCTCAAACCCCTCTTGGCCCTTGCTTCATTTATTCTCTTACTATCAAGATCATCTTCATGCTTATTGCTGCCATGCCCCATTGTGGGAAGTTCATGCATAAATTTATTTCACTGGCAATCAACTTGGGGTATTGTCAATGCTGGTTGGGTTTGGATCTGTTCTGGGGACCACTTCAAATGGACAGAGATCATCCTCAAGTGAGCCAGCTTCTGCCACTGCTTCAACTCCTGCCACCGCCACAACTCCTGCCACCGCCACAACTCCTGCCACCACATCAACGACTGCCACTAAGCATACTCCTACCACCAAGCCAACTGCCTCCAAGCCTACTGCTGCCTCCAAGTCTACTCCTGCCTCCAAGTCTACTCCTGCCTCCAAGTCAACTCTTGCCTCCAAGTCTACTCCTGGCTCCAAGCCTCCTGCCTCCAAGCCTCCTGCCTCCAAGCCTACTCCTGGCTCCAAGCCTCCTGCCTCCAAGCATACTCCTGGCTCCAAGTCTACTGCCTCCAAGTCTACTCCTGCCTCCAAGTCTACTCCTACGCCTACGCCGTGCTCCAAGCCAACTCCTCTGGCAATTCCACCTAATGCCATGTCTCCACCTGCTGCCACTTCAACTTTTGCTGCCAATCCAGCTCTTGCCATCCCAACTCCCATGACTCTTGCCACACCAAGCATTTCTGCCTTTACCCGCGTCATTCCTGCCTTCACGTCAACACCAAGAGCATCTGTGTCTTCCAACACAGAATTATATCAACCCACAAACAGTTATTCATCACTGTCAGACTCTTCCTCTTCCAGCTGTTGGGAAGATGAGAGCATCATCCATGACTTTGTCCAAGACAGCTCGTATTACCAAATGGGAACCGAGTCGGAGAAAATAACAAAGCTAGAGGAGAAGCTCAGCTGGGCCGACTCTAGGATCAAGCACTGGAGTATCAACATAATGTTTTAACGATCACCTAGGTGTTTTCGAGAGGAGCCACATGCATCACAAGATACGAACAGAGGGGAACAGAACTAAATTTCAGCTATACCACATGGCCATAGAGGGGGGACACCCTGCTGACTTCATCAGTGAGGAGGGAATGGAACTATACAGACAACCAGCTGCAGGATTCGTAGCCGATGCTGTCAATGTACAACCTGGCATTCCATTGACTGAGGACCAATGCATGGCTTTCATGAGCGAGTTCAACATGGAGCCTTCAGAGCTGCGAATTGAAGGCGATCAGCTAAGCTACTTTGCTGCTACTATCAGTATACTATCAAACTCATTGCTACTCCATCACTTATTCCTGTTTGACTCATTGGCCGAAGGATGTTTTGAGCCTGTGCATGTGTGTGGGAACCTTGTTAACAGTTATAATATGGTACTAATTAATCGAGACAGAGTAACATTATGTTTCAACGATCACCCAGGTGTATTTCAGAGGAGCCACTTGCATCACAAGATACGGAGAGAGGGGAACAGAACTCCACTTCAGCTATACCACATGGCCATAGAAGGGGGACACCCTGCTGACTTCATCAGTGAGGAGGCAATGGAACTATACAGACAACCAGCTGCAGGATTCGTAGCTGATGCTGTCGATGTACCACCTGGAATTCAATTGACTGAGGACCAATGCATGGCTTCATGAGCGAGTTCAGCATGGATCCTTCAGAGCTGCGACTAGAAGGGATTTAGCTAAGCTACTTTGCTGCAGCCAAAATGTACCTACATGGCATTCATGACAATCAATTGTGTGCTGTGTAAGTGTTATTTATTGATATTTCACAGTCATAATAACTAAATGGGAGAGGGGAACATTGTGTTTATCTGCATGCAGATAATCGTAGCGGGCAGAATAAGAACGCTACCATGATGCATTATCTCTTGTGGAGGGTACTGACGGGGCGTCACAAGTCCATCACAATATCATCCCTCCTAACTGGACATACACAATTTAGTTGTGACTGGTGCATCAGGACTTTTTTAACAGCATTCCAAAAAGTCTAGGTTGACTATTGTGATGAAATGTCTAGAGTGAATAATGGAGAGAGTTCACATGTGAATATGCAACTACAGTTGTGCGGTAGGGAGAATGGTATTTTGTTGTCCCAACCTATCAGTGACTAGGCAATTACCTCCCCGAGTGGTTACTTCCATGAAGTTCCTCTCAACAAGATTCAAAGGAATATCATAACTGATATTAGCATGGTAATTAGCTACTGTTGCACAACTTTTTTTAACACTTCACAGTGAGTTATCAAAATGATTTCACAATAGTTTTGGTTGAAAGGAAGTGATGACGAGAATGAAGACAGAGGCAACACTAACAGTGGTGGAAGCAAGCCAAGGAAGTTTATTGGGGAATGAAAGGTCAGGGCACACTCTGGAAAGAAGAGTGATTCCTACTAGTATTTCATGTCTTCCTCCCGAGAGACGTGCAATGATCATCGAAACATTGTTGACAGAGGATGCCATGCCATACCCCCGCTTCGTCCGAGCTGAGTTTGTAAGGAGTTACAGTTCTGCGTGTTGAACTTCCTCTAGAGGAATCACTCCATTATTGCAAGATTCGGGAGAGCAGTACATATTTGTGACACCTCGGCTGAACAACTTGAATGGAGCTGGGATAGTCCAAGTACAGTATCAGTGAAGTGTCAGGGTGCAACAATGATCTAGTTACAAAGATCAAAGAACTGCTGGGAGAGTATCGTGAGGAGTGGTTCAAAAGTTGGCTGATGCTGGAATCAATGAAGAGACCTGACATGTACCGAATAATGAACATCACTTGGAAGCAATGAGATGAGAACTAGGTATATGGAGCATAGTGTAGATCGTATACTTCTGGAAATTGGCAGATGCAGCCAAGTCCAGGGATTGGCTGTGGGAGATAACTTCCTTCCATGTTGGAATATATCTTGACATATCAACCGAGTTAGTCAACCTATCCCATTCCAGCGAGAAAACATTAGGGTTCCCGGTGTAGTAGACAGCATTAGTGCCTCTCAAGCCCTCCTGGAGGATATACGGCTATACGCACCAACGATGGCCCCGATCCGACATCCCTGAAGCTGGAGTGCAATGATGCAGAACGCGAGCTTGACAACCGAGGCGGATTCGCCACAACTGACCGAGCACGATGTATAAGCCAACAGATCATCCAAGGCCGAGCCTGCCTGCGCCAAAGACCAACTGGTTCCTCCTGGGAGCAAGCGCAATCCCAAAGCAAGCCAGAAACATGAGGCAGAGCTCCTTCACAAAGAAAGGTGTGGGCATCATCTCGCCAAGCTTTGTAAAGAAGAGACTCAGTTTGAAGGGAGGATAGGGGCCAAATCCAGAGAGTGTGAAGCCTGTGGAGAACTTGCTGAGAAGGCAGCACATCTTCAGAAGAGACTGGTGTCTGCTTTCAATGAAGAGCTGGATGATTATGGAAGTCTGAATGGAGGTGACAAAGCACAGGTTGCTGCAGACACTACTTTATCACCAAATTCTCTGAATCCCATCCATAGATTTCAGATGTCTCAACTTATCCTAGGTACATCTACTACCGCATCCTCACAGAGTCCCCCCAGGCCATGATAGTTTCCCACACAGTAGATTTCTACAAGCTGCCAGATGAGATGAGCCCCATCTAATGACCTACCACATCAAAACATACATTGTGTCATTATCTCATGAGTCTTGGTTCAGGGAGTCTATATATAGAGGACTCAACAGCCACCATCACACGAGGCAGGGCTCTGGAAGAGTTTCAATATGAATGTGGTATATGTCCCTCTCAGCATACTTATGCGAGTATTGTCAGAACAACAATCTGGAGATTAGGATCCTGAATCGGTGCCTGATGGAACGAGGGTTATCCAGTAAAAAAAAGGTGGATGACCACAGACATGTTTCAACTATAACGATGTGTCCCAAGACTGAGGGGAGTTGGCACAATGAAGCGCGAAGCATCCGACGAGAGTGTCCCAACTGTGGAGTCAAGCTGCTGTCCAGCATGTTTCAACTATAACGAGGTGTCCCAAGATTGAGGGGAGTCAGCACAATGAAGCGCGAAGCATCCGATGAGAGTGTACCAACTGTGGAGTCGAGCTGCTGTCCAGCATGTTTCAACTATAACGAGGTGTCCCAAGATCGAGGGGAGTCAGCACAATGAAGCGCGAAGCATCCGACGAGAGTGTACCAACTGTGTGTGGAGTCAAGCTGCTGTCCGATCATTTGGAGGGTTTGCGTACTGCAACCCTCATCTCCTGGCAGAAATGCGAGCAAGTCAAAGAGCAGCAGTGAATGCTGGAAAAATGTTCACATGCCCCAAGAAGTCCCTGGTGGATAGAAGCAGGTCTGTTGGCGATCTCATCCAGGAACTCTCGGCAGAGGCAATAACACCTCACCGGCAGCATTTGCCACGACGTTGGGTACTCAGTGTGTTAGATTTCTCTGAGAACTATAACGCAGTCTTCCAAGATGAAATATCTAGTGCCTACTGGTCCCATAACCAAGTAACTCCACATCCCATTGTGTGCTACTATCGTTGTGTTGACTGAAGAATCGATGACAGAGTCCTCAAAATTTGTGTCAGATGATACAAAACAGACTCCCATGCTGAGGGATTTCAGGAAGGATAGTCAGTATATGACTATCCCACCCCTTAGTGCTAACACTTGTACCAACACAAGTTTTCACATGCCCCAAGAAATCCATGGTGGATAAAAGGCGGGTCTGTTGGCGATCTCATCCAGGAACTCTCAGCAGAGGCAACACCTCACCGGCAACATTTGATGAATGCAACCTGGCAGAACGAGCAACTCGGCAAGGCCAAGAAGCATTTGCCTATTTTTGATATTTATCTGATATTCGTGTCAGATGATACAAAACATGACTTCCATGCTGAGGGATTTCAGGAAGAATAGTCGGTATATGACTACCCCACCCCCTAGTGCTAACACTTGTACCAACACGAAACCTGTTAACTGCTATTCTTTCCACTACAGGCGTACAGAACATACCTGAAGGGGACTTTGTTCGTGTGCGAGTGCCCCGGCTACGGAAAAACACCCCAGATGAAATATTCGTTGCAAAGGTACATATACCGTATAATCGGCAGTAGATGCCCCGGGGGCTATGCATTTTGATAAGTGGGGGCTTCTATTAAGGGGTATATGTTGAGGCTATATTGTTAGGGTAAATTGTTAGGCTAGGTGGCAAGGACTGATTTTTCTGGCAAAACATCAGTCAAGAAAAGAGGGAGGGGCATTTATTAGAGGAGTGGCTTCTACTACAGTTTATACAGTATATATATATTCAACCTATACTGAAAATTATTGAATAACCTCATTGAATAATTAAATTTACTTCCTCCCAAGTATTGCTATGACATTCAATTCCTCTAGATGACAATCATACAAGCACAGAGCAGCAAGCAGGTACAGCAGATACCAATGTTGCAGTCCCTGGCCAGCTTAATTACTCTCCTCACAGAAGCCAATCGGGTCTCCCTTTGTTTCACCATCCTGGAACATTCACCTGCAGTACTTTCAGCATTGAGCTATTCAGCATGAAATTGTTGGTTTGTACAAATTTCGATGACACTAATTATTCAGTAATCTTTCTACACAGGTTGGAGCAATTGATGGCAAAATGCATCACTTCACTTACATGGAGCAGAATGGAGATCCTCATTCTGAGAAAAAAAACTTGCAAATCGGGTTTGTAGTAGTACTGTAGGTCTGAACAAGAGACCAATCAAATGTTCTGAACATTATGACAACCTCAAAATTAATGTGGTATGTTTTACAGAAACAGCCTCCTGCAGCCAAAGCCACCAATCAGCTACTTCATTTCTGTACTGGAGCTGATGACATCCCGCCAACCGGCTTTGACCAACAAATCAAGATTCAGTTTTATCCACCAACAGACGTGGTCAAAGCATACCCAATAGTACACTCATGTAGTTGCACTTGCCCAGAGGCATTTCAGATAAGAAGGCCTTCACTTCACTTCTTCTGATGACAGTTTGGCAAACTGTGATATCCCGGTCCCATTCAAGGAATTGGGCATATAGCCATACTTGACCCAGTGTCATTCGTCAGTATGCCTACACATGTCACATTAACATAGAAGTGTAGAAGGCAAATAACTTTTGTACTCGAAAAATGGGTTACTCATGGTATGCTGAGAGCCCGGGGAAGTTCGTGCAGTTATTGGAAGATCTGATGATTGTATCTTCACCGAGGAAGAAAGCTGCACAGAAACAAGCTTGACTGGTGGGGAAGGATGAGCTATGAGCTACGTTGAAGTTGAGTTGAATTCCAGTGATGATCGTAAGCCATAATGGTTCAGGACATCTGTGCGAGTGCCCTGAAGGTCGTCGCTGCCGTATTGCAGTGAGTCGCATTGAGCTAGCCAGTTATCAGGACACAGAAACAACGTGCACGAAGCAACTGACAAACAGAGTTGACAATGTCACTCGAGAAAAGTCTGCTGGACAGAAGAGAGAAAGAGCGTGTACTGCCACCTGCACCAGCAATGGGATCCATATGTTTGCATTAACTGGCAACCTTCTTCTCGGTGCAGATTATCGTAGCGGGCAGAATAGGAATTCTCTTGTGGATGGTATTGACAGGGCGTCACACGAGTCCATCACAATATCATTCCTTCTAAATGGACAACAACATCCAGCTGCAACTGGTGCTCAAGTTTCAATACAACATTTTAGGATGTTTAAAGCTGACTGTCTGGATGACATCCCTAGAGTTGTTGAAGGTGAGTTCACATGTCAATATATCACAGATATGTTGTAGGGAGGATGATAGTGTTGATGTCCCAACCTATGACTCTTGTGTGAAGTTTCTTCCCTAAATAATTTCATAACTGGTTCCATGGTGATTGGTTATTGTTGAACAACCTTGTTAACACTAATACAATATTTCACAGTTAGGTAATGGTGGTAACAATTAGATGGGAGAGGGGAACATTATGCTTATATGCATGCAGATTATTGCAGCGGGCAGCCACTCTGAACGATGCATTACCTCATGTGGAGGGCATTGACTGAGAACATCAGAAGTCCATCACAATGTCATTCCCATTACCTGGTTGCTGCAGACACTACTTTATCACCACATTCTCTGAATCGCATCCAATACCTTCTCATCTCTTCTTGGATTTCAGATGTCACAACGTATCCTAGGTACATCTACTACCGCATCCTCACAGCCAATGAAAATTTCCTACACAGTAAATTTCTAC
>JAUOBX010027113.1:0-14028 GCA_032360705.1 Eupentacta quinquesemita
CGTGTCGGTGGGCAAGTCTTGAAGTCTGTTCTTCACAGCTTAAAATAACTGGGTTCAAGATATTCAGAAGTTCAGGTGAAACCATGATAAAATATTAGCGTAAAAAACGTGCGACAAGGGGGCTCGATGTGAACTGGCGATCCTGATTTCCATTTTGATGCAAAAGTATGACTATATCGGGAAGTAATTCGATGCGCAAATCCCTACGTTTTCCAATGTCCCTTGATGGACTATCCGCCATTGCGAGCTGATGCACATCAATTGAGAGGCTTTGTATATAGTTCACGACGAATGACCTAAGCCAAAATCAGTTGAATGAATGGAGGTACTAGCGCGTGCGATGTATGTAAGGATCGACAGAATCATGGACACAGAATAAAACTATGATATGCTATTATGTTTTGTTTATGCTCTCCATCAAGTACCAGTATGTTAAGTAGTTCAAATAACTTACCTCGATCGTGTCGGATTCGACGCCGGCCTGCATTTGCATGCATTCAGTGTATTTTTCCTAATACGCTGTTCTCAATGTCATACCACCAGCTGGTACTTGATTGATTGGAGTCTAGTAGTGTTTTGGTGAACAACACTAACCCGAACAGGGCCTGTTGCAGTTAAGTAATCCGATGCCGTCTTAGTTTATTAGGATGTGTGAACTAAATTGTACGTGCATCCTTTAAGTGTGTTGGTACTCTCCTTCGTTATGTAGTGAACCCACGTACGGCCGTGTGATATATCCTTGGATTACGAATGTATACATATCCATACAAGTTCGCAATCAATACTAGAAACTGGCTCAACCAGTGTGGTGTTCCCTTCTAACTTCCTACTGGTCGAAGTATTGATAATTTGGAGGAGACTGCCATGGAAAAGAATGATGTATAGTCCTACGAAGCACGCAATAATGGTTCTAGTAGCTCTCAGATGTAGATGGGAAGCGCAGCGCCATTCCATTTCAGCAATGGGAACGACATTTGTATACAAATTAAAATAACATAAATAGCAATATCCAGTCCATTTATATGGATACCTGTCAATCACATGGGTGTGTTGCCGGCAAGAGTCCATTATAACTAACTGCTAACAAAGTTACGGACACGCTGGATTAGCAATAAGTGGCAAGCCGAAGGAACTTATCGAGGATCTCGGACATACATCCCTGATGCCGGTCGGGGAAGTCGGCGATCAGTCATCACGATTCACAGTAGCAAATATAATGAAATTTAGAATGTTGTCCAATGAGGTTTCGGCGTTCATAACTTGTGATCAACTGCAGTGACGGCGAATTCCGTCCTATTGTTTCACGTTGTAGGATCCATATGGAGTTTGCAGGCGTTTCATCCGTCTATAGCAATGCAAATCAGCTGGTAAGTGGCACGACTGGTGAATTTTCTGAATGTGTTGCCACTTCACAACAGCATATCAGATTTGTGCATGATCTTTTTTTTGCGAATATTCAAGTTGAACGGGTCAATGTGCACTGCTTCGGAATAAATTATGTGGTTGGTTACGCTAACGCTAATCCCTGACCTAACACAGACTATAATAGAGGCTTTACTATGACAGTAGCCAATCAGCTGATGAGCACTGTATCGGAAAGTATTTCCTGATTGGCTACTGTCAATGTGAAGCCTTTATCCATTATAGTATTTATTAGTGCAGGGAATTAGAGTCAAGGATTAGGGTGAGGGTAACCAACCACGGGATTTCTTTCGGAGCAGTGCGCATTACTACTGCTACTAGGTCAGCCTCAGCCGAGCTCTAGCATGGATCCTCCAGTCATCTTTGTCCATCATGCAGGCATCAATCTTTATCGGCTCCCAGGATGTCGACGAGTGTAGCACGTTGTCGGCCTCCGTTCTTCCTGCCATGTGTTCCCAGAGAATGAGCTGGTTTGCCGGTAGTTCAGGGTGGAGGTGGCATTGTCCCGCAAGAGTCATCCTTCTGTATGCAACCTTGTCTCCTACACTGAGGAGCTCCCCGTAGAGAATGTCATTGGGGATCTGTTCTCTCCCGCTTATGTTCAGTGCTGTTCTCAACATGCGGGTATAACTGCCATTGAGTGACCCCTCTAGGACTGGTGTCATGTCATTAGGTCACCCGCCGACTTATCGCCTTCCTGATTTTGATGACACTTTCAGTAGAGTTCACCCATGAATCAAGGTATTTCAAGTCAGTGACTTCCTCAAGGGCATTGATCCATTTGAACCTACTAGAAATGTAACCCACATAAACATCCAGTACATGTGAAGAGGTATGCGACATTTTCAGTGGTGCAAGTAATATCTTATTATTTGATTTCGTAGGTTAGGGCTCTCAAATGAATACAATTTCAATTATTTACTAGAATATTTACTGCCATCTCGACCTTCTTGCATCCCTTACTCTTCCTTGCTGTTTCCTTTTCAGCCTTTCAGTCACTCAAATATTGATGACCTCCAAAGTTATAGTCATCAGATCAATGGCACTATAGATGATTTGAACCACGACATATCATCGTGTTCATCATATGTCTGCAACGTGTCTGTGAATTAGGAACCCTCGGTGGATCGTTATCAAATTCCAGGAACCAGTGGACCGTTACGGGTGCCGAGGTAATAACAACGTAATGAGATTTCCGTGGCGAACCTGGAAGGCCAATTTGAAATATAGCGGGCAACGCAGCCTAAATATTCACTTCGTGGAAAGATTCAATAGTCCAATAATAGGAGTCAACAGTCTAATCATTCGAGGAGTTGGCCTGAAGGTGGATTCTTATCTCAATTCACATAAATAATATCGATATTACGTAATTAACTTAGTTTGGATTTTACAGCTATGTTAAACACATCTCATGAGAACTCTGACTTTTGCATAGTACATGGCCCAACAAAAAAATCATGGATATCAGGTGATCACATTGTAAGAAAATATGGGGCGATGAGGCTGCATATAATGATATCCAATAATATTAAGGAAATTGGATGAGAAGGTATTGCCACAAAGCTGTTATTTCATGTTACATTAGCTTATAGAATGAGGCGGAGATACACAGGAGGTGATATACTTAAAAGAGTGTTCGATTCCTTGACGAAAGTCAAAGGAATCTATGCCGTCATGACATTATGGTTGTGTGTGTATGTGTGCATGTATGTGTCTGTGTATGTACTCCCTGGCTTGTTGAAATGGAAACTCGACCCCGAATGCTTGGTTTGACCAGGCTGACATTTGGTTGTAGCTCTGTTATGGTGTAGACTGGGGGTCACATTTTGAGAGAAACTGGAAAATTTGGAAAAATCGATATTTTGGCCGATTTTGGTTTGTTAACACGATAACTAAACCCAACTCGGATGGAATTCATACTCAGTAAGTATGTTTCCCGTGATGAGTAAATTATTCCTATTGTGTTGGGGTCAAGTCGAGGGTCATATGAGGTCAACAGAGGTCAAATTCTGACATTCTTGTTAACATCATACGTCTAGAATGCTTGGTCTGATCAGACTGACATTCACTTTGTAGTTTCGCTATGATGAGTACTGGAAACCTATGGATTTCAGTGTAGATCGCGGGGCCACTGTCGGGGGGAAACATACAATTATAGAAAAGCGATATTTTTGCAAATTCAGCTTGTTAACACTATAACTCAACTACATTCGTATGGATAAAGTTATACTTAGCATGCAGATGTCCCATGATGAGTACATAGTCCATATAGTTTTGGAGTGTGGTCAGAGGTCAACTGAGTTCAACATGAGTCAAATTCTTGACATCTTAATATTAGCATAATTATGTCCAGGTTGCTTCGTCCGAGCGGACTGGGATCTAGTATGTAGCTTTGTTCTGGGGAGTACAAGAACACTATTGTTTTCGGTGTGAACAGGGAACATTTTCGGGGAGAATCAAGATATAGTGAAATTTGGCAAATTTCAGCTTGTAAACATGATTACTCGACTCCACCTGGGAGGATGGAGCTTATACTTAGCATGTGTGTTACTCATGATGGGTAACTGATCCCCATTGTTTTGGGGTGAGATCAGAGGTCATCTGTGGTCAAGGGAAGTTGGAGTCTGAAAATATTTTTTACATAATCCTTGGTCTGATATGGATGTAGATTTTTTTATGTGTAAAAAATGGTTTTTGAGAGTAGGAAAATGAGAACATTGTTCAAAATTCATATTTGTGCCAATCACAGCTTGTTAACACGATAACTTGACCCAATTAAATGGAAACAGCTCATACTCAACAGGTTTGTTCCCTATGGTGAGTACATGATACCTATTGTTTTGGAATCAGGTCATCTGAGGTCAGCGAAGGTAAATGTCTGAAAATCTTGTTTTAACGATAAGTCAAGAATGTTTTGTCTTATAGCAGGCAATTACAAAAACACTGTTGTGCTGATTGGTTTGTCATAAACAAATAAACATGATCCCTATCGTTGAGGTCATCAACAGTCTGCAGTCAAGGAACCACTAAGACTCTCGGCTTCGTGTAATTAATATAATTTGACCGTTAGGCAGTGATTTTTATGGAATATTACCCATAATGAAAAAACTCCTCAGGGTATCACGTTGTTGAAAAACTTGGGCGAGGCCCTTTTTGATGTCAGTTGGTGTTGGCCTCGGGCATCATGTCACAAGTTGGCATGTAGCGTTAAGGGCTGCAACAACCTCTCAGCGTGGGTGAGCCTTTCCCAAAATGGACATGCATATTCTGCAGATGAGAAGCAATTGGCTAGATCTGTTGATCGTAGTGTGGCTTGTAGTCAGACAGTCAGCACAATCAATAGTGAAGTTTGCAGTGCGCATCTACTTTTTTAGAATTGGGTGCATTACCAATATCACTTCAATTCATTCACATAATTTATTATCACTTCATTTATTGCGTTTTGGAGGCTATCGATGCTATCGGTACTCATCCTACCAACATAACGAGATGCTAGTTCCAAGGTCGTTCAGTGGCTATTGAATAACCAGAATGACCACTGGCAGCGATGAACATTTCAATTGCCTAGTAATAGATAACGCGGGAGGATATTATCAGGCCAACTTGCTATTGTGATGAGGTATCGATAATCATTCGTAGGAATAGCATACTGGCAAACTATGCCTTCTACTGTCGACAGCAAATATTGCTTACCAACTATATGTAGGCTTGTACAAGGAATGACACAATTGCGTCAGCATTGTGCCTGGACAATGCAATGAATCAGCATGGCATTTTTATTGGACTATATGCTCGTACGTAGCGATGGCAAGCAATGCATTCAATTAGTGATACTTGGACAGAATATTGCTCATGCAGAAATGCGTCGAACTTCATGCCTGAAGTTAGTTCGTGTGGAAATTGAAGTGACGAAAATTGTAAATCCCGGATCATTCGGGCCGTCTGAGACACTGCATACACTTAATAACTGACTACTGATGCCATATACTCGGGAATGATCCCATCCGAAACCAGGAGGTTACACGAATAAACAGTTGACTACTGAATAGGAATTTCTTTACTCAATCAGAAACTGCATGTCAATTTGGATCTACTCGTCAAAATCGAATTTCCTTCCCAGCTTCCGTTTCGTCCGAACAAGTTTCAGGGTGTTTCAAAGTGGTGTTATAACAGCAGGTGTTCAAATAGCTTCCGAGTGATGGTTTACAACACAAAATTTAGCTACTTTGGTAATTGATCGATCTACTGAAATAAAGCATAAGATCGCTCTCACAATGCTCTATCTTTATAATGAAGTCCTGGGATAGTCTGGATACCGGTTGTTCGACATGTATCGAGGGCGATATACTGAATATTGCTAATGGTGATCCAAGACTTGCAATGCATCTTGAAACACGTATGCTGTTTTCAAAGGTGAAAGAGACACTATTTGCTTTGAACATCATTGGACCAGAATGAAAAATATATTGTCAGAATGCTGAAATACCCTGAAGAATGTGATATCAAACAGAAATCCAGGAAACACAGAGAACGGCATAATTCATAACAAAAAGCAAGCCATATTCCTTGTTGATCTAGTTTGGGGTATGTGGGTGATTATCACATCGCCATTGTTGTATGTGGAGCCTCATCCATCCCATTCACTATAATAATGCATGACACGAGAAAAATAATGTTCGATTATATCATCTACTATTTTTGAAAAATGCAATTGTATCGACGATTTCCACCAACCGCAACGACCGAAATAATGATACTTATATTCCCATTCACTTTTACTCGTAGGTACGACTTTCAAATATGTTCCTTGTAAATAGCATGTATTTCGCAAAGACTCCCATGCTGTTTGTTCCGGCGCCTCCGATATTATTTAGATATCTTTACACTTTCAAACTGGCAGTTCAAATAGCTAAAGTGGCTTGAATTACAAATATCTCTAGATCATTTCGCTGGAAATGTCAACAACACTCTGAATGGATAACTACTTAGGCACGGTCGGCTTCATGGTCGAACAGTACGGCGGTCATGCAATAGGCCAGCCAATCAGCGAATCGATACTGTCACACACTGGAGGCAAGGAATGAAATACTGCACGTGCTGCTATCTTGATACCACCGCAATCATTGGAGCAAGCCTTAATTGAAGGAACACATTTTGGTTCATGGTGAATTGATACACATTATATACTGAAATAGCATTGGGTTATCGCCAGATTTGTTACAAATGAAAAATAAACAACAATTCAGAACGGCTCTCACATTGGATTATATTTTTCTTGAAATATGAATGTATTGGGTCATGGATATTTTGAACCCGGCTTGCGAATGTCGCCCAAGGTATATCATATTTGGGACGTCAGTGCAAACATTTTGGCGTGTATATAGGCAAATAGCGTCTTTTTGAAAAATTGGCGAAGGAATACATTTACTTAAATGCCCCATTTGAAAAGACAAGGGAACTGAGAGACCGCTTGCTGATATTGGCTGAAGGCTGAAGGCAGAGAGGATGCAAACAGGCATATGACATTCGACGAAGGGGCTTCGACATTGGCCGGCCTATACCGGGCGATTGGGGAACTCTGTAACTCAGCTTCGTTGCCCAGCTGTCATGGCAGTTGATGGTGAGGTATTGAATGATGTTTCCGATGTGAGGGCTTGGTGGGCAGGGTATTTTCAGGGTTCCTACAAGGCTGATCCACCAAGCGAGGTAATTCAGACGAATGGTATTCCTCCTGATAAAATTATAGAGAACGTGTGACATGTGTTATAGCATTATTGACAACACTGCAGTTGTAGCATATTACTAGACACTCAAACTGCACGAAATATTATTGCCCTTACCATCTATGTACATATCAAGTGGAAATAGGCCTAACGCACAATAAGTTTTATGCGCTCGATTCGATCAAGCGCATTGTCTGATATCATTAGGATATATTCACATTCACTTTCAACTAGACAGCCTAAATAGCTAAGGTGACTTGAATGCTAAATACCTCGGGGCAATTCGTTGGAAAATGTCAACAATCTGGTTATGGAAGCGGCTATCTGAGTTCCCAGTGGATAACTCACTTTCGATCGAACAGTGAGATGGTCATACGAATGGTCAGCCAATCCTCAAATCGATACTGATACACACCAATCGGTAAAACTCAGAATAGAAAATATAGGAATCATGCGCCGGTGAATTGATATCGAGGCTGCATCGGCCATCCTGAGGCGAGAATAATAATCCGATGAATACGTTTCATTTCTTCACACGTCTTAGTGATGGAGTGGGTAAGAATCGTTACCTGTACTGATAACAAGGTATGCTACAGTTGGATGCCATATATAACTATCCAAGTTCACTGACATCAATATCTGATTTGGGAGTGTAGAATCTGATAGCGGGAGTCCCGAAGTCTGGAAATGTAATCGATTTTCACTTTTCCCACGTATCCCCTCTCGTTGAAAACGCAATGCAAAGTCAATGGAACAGCTAACAATAGGATTTTTTTGCCGGCGAAGTGACGAATGTTGGATTCGCCAATACACAATGCAAAGTCAATGACGTATCAAAAATATCGTTAGAAAACACAAATACACCTTTCGGGTAGTGACGTAATATATGTGACGAATCTATACGCATTCGGTATTTGTTCAATTTCACGTAGTGACGAATACCCTTGAAGCATAATTTAATATGAAAAATGTACGTTTCATCGCCTTAAGTTACAAAGTATATATCATTGTTAAACATTTGATATACATCCATTTCAAAATCCTGAAATCTTCAATCCCCGATCTCTCGAAATCAACCTTCTGCATATTCGTCACTACGCGGAAAAGGCAAGAACTGAATAACAACGCTTATAGGTGATAGGCTGTATCTCGAATGAGATACAAAATTAGCAAATTTAGCTAGGGAGGCAACAATAAAAACAGCCGATAATGTTGATACAAAGCATTCGAGCAATACTAGCTTTCACAACTATTTGATTGAGAGGAGGCTGAATAGTAAGTGTGTGATTGAATTAACAGCAACCAGAAATCCCACTGAATGGGCTTACTGACCCTCACCTACTTGGATGACAGGTACTCATTGCAGAGAACTGGCAATGGATTATTTCCGAGTTGGCAGGTCGTTTCTAATGTTCAGGCCGAATGGCGTGTAGTTGTAGCTGTAGTCAGATTAGGTTCCTAGGAATTTTCTTTGGCCCTACGTTCTTCCTCAGGCCATGTATTGCTTTGTTCAGTAGCTGCCACTCTTAGATTATCAATGGAGTGGCCAGTGGGGTTGAAATGGTTAGCCATTGGTTGAACCAATTTTTTATTTGATATGGCTGACCAGTGCTGAGTCATTCTCATTATCATGGTAGTTTTGGTTTCCCCGATACTTGACTGTACTCCGCAAATGTAACAGTAAATTAGTTAGATCAGGTTTCCAGAGAGACATTCAATTATCTGTTTGATGCGGTACGGTGGACCCTTCATGACTGATGACCTTGCCGTTCTTTGGGAATGGTTGACTGCCGGTGTTGTCAATTTCTTGCTCGTTATGCTTCAGTCTGGAGTTTGCAATTACAGGGGGTTCTGGAAACACAGCTTTAAGGCTTGCGAACAAGGCTGGTCGGAGGGGGAGGGCTGAGTGGTATTCGCAGATCAAGGGTACCCTGTTTGAGGCGGAGTCACGTGTTTTGTACGTTATTTTTTCGATCCGCGGGGTTTCCCCAGCCCTTTTGATGGCTTTTTCAATGGTACTGCGGAAGTACATTCTCCGTTGTAGGTGTATGGTCGATTTCTTGTCGCGAGATTCGAAATCAGATTCGGGAGAACACATTCGACTTAGCCGAAGGGATTGGCTGTATGGGATGTTCTTGGCAGTTTGCGGTGCTCGGGAGAAGAGAGCGCTTCCCCGTGTGTTCATATGTAAATGTCGTCAATACGCCGTAGCCAAAACAGTTGCTACGATACAGGGTTTGCTGGGAAAATGACTTTCCAAGCTTCCCATGAACAAATTGGCAAATGATGAGGGGCCATCTTGGTACCCATAGCAGTTCCATGAAATTGCAGGTAGTGTTGAGTGCTGAAGATAAAGTTGTTGCAGGTGAGGATCAGACGTCAAAAACTCGCCAAGCTCGCTTTTGGTAGAGGTCTGTCCAGTGATAGGCACAAAGGAAGATATGCCTTCTCCGTGGGGAAGGTTGGTGTACAAGGACGAAAGGTCCAGAGCAGCTAGTAGAGTGTTGGAAGGAAGATCTTTGATGCCCCCGATTTTTTGTGTGGAATCTGTAGTGTCCTTGACATACAGAGGAACAGTGGCTGTGTCATCGCCTTTAACATAGGACATATATATATATATATATATGATATTGTAGCGGAAATCTGAAAGCAGTGAAAAGCACATGGCTCCACCGGGGTTCGAACCGCGGACCTCTCGCTTTACGTGCAAGCGCCCTGCCAATTGAGTTGTGGAAGCCAACTGCTGGTGTTATTTTATTAGTTATATCATTACCTGTGTCACGTTTGTGATCAACGGCACTCAGGAGGAGATAGTAATACAGTGCATGAATCGTTAGTATAGTCACCGTAAAAATTGCAGTATAGGCATGTTCATCTTGCCATTCAAATAAAGGCCCAATCCTGATAATTTCAATGTCACGAGAAAGATTGTGAACATATACATATACAGTCTAGACACCCTGTTCAGCTGTTGTCATTGGGACCTCCCCAGGCTCTGGAATTCGCAGCAGCATCGTAATTCCCTCATTTGTAGTGTTGCGTGACTTCATGTGTGCTAGAAGTCAAAGAACCGAACGCCCAGCCTATTTTTCCAACTACTCTGATCAATCAAGTCCAGACATGGATGTTCATTGTTCAATTTAGAACAAATTTCAGAATTTTCATTACACATTCTGTTACATTGTCATAAGAATGATTCTGACAACAATATGACTCATGTACCCCAATACTGTTTACGAGCCTTTGCTAAATTAAGATATTTCCTATTGAATAGTTGCATGTTGCATATGAGATGCTTCAACACTCAAATAAACCAGGAGTGTTGAACTGACTGATCATGTTACACGGGAGGCCTGCCATTTAATGCCCAATTCAGGATCGAATCAACATTCATAGCCTCAGGCAAACAGGCATTCAAGAGACCCTTGAGAATTTCGAACCAGGAAAATGTTTTGCGATATATTAGGATAATTGATGGGTACCGGTTCCAAATAGAAGAACGGCCTCCTTTCTATGAGGAGAAGAGTTTTTTTTAGATCAGTTATGTGTCAGGAGAAAAGTCACATTGGTACCTTGATGGCCTAAATGGGGTGATGGGTGACTACGAGAACTGTGTCACACTAAAGTTCTTGGAGAGACAACCGAGTTGTCCTCATGTTAAGGCACGGTCAGCGATAGATGTTTCTACCTCATTGAAGGTGATTATTATCAGTGCCATATTGGACTCATCCATGACTATAGGAAGTGATCACCAGGATTACATCTTGATTCCTGTATAACAGCCAAATACAATTCATATATTCACATAGTCTGTTTGATAATTTTGTGAGTGTGCATGGACTCTCGCTTTTGACTCATCTTCAGTTTGACTGACTACAAGCTACACAAGGCTGCACGTTTGGCTCCCAGTATATATAAACGAGACATGCATCAGCTGCGCATTAGCTATACAAGCTCGAGAAATTAGCCATTACTCTTTGATGGCGAGTGTTAGGTAGTTTTTGGTAGTGTGTGTCAACCCAACGCCACTGGAGACACTTTCCTCCTACAGTTTCCCTCCCGGACGGCTACAGATAATGCATCACTCTTACAAACGTTCTCAATTAACTACTAAACATCTCTTCAAAGATAAGACAGTTCATTGGAATGTGAGGATTCCACACTTGAACAGAACATTCGAAGTGAGGTCCGATTAGTTGTGAAAACGATATCTTCGTCACAGAAACGGACTCAATGAGTGGTCAAGTTATTCATCCAGTTATTAGCAATGGGTATTCAACTTGCAACTGATTGGCAGTCTACAACACTTTGTTATATATATATTGAACCCTCTATATGTCATTTGAAACGATCTACTATTTGTTCATAACCTATTATCATAATAGTTTGAGCTGTTTCTTTTTTCGCTGCGTCGTGATATGTAGCTAATGCTCCCTCTTCATCAACCAGTATCGGTGGATAAACCCGGTTGGAAGTCACGCTCTTTCATTCTGACAGTAAGTATAAATTATTATCGGGAACAGCAGGCACGTCAACAAACCAACAGGATATAACATTATTTGAGGTTGATTCCATTCAGCAATATTGACAGGATATAATGGCGTCATCAAGCTATATATTAAGATTATCATACTGATAGATGCATTAGCAAAATTGGAAAGATGGATGATAGTTTCACTGTGCTTTGCCAAATCTGATAGTTATGTATGCTGCTTACCTACAATGGTAATTTGCTCATCCAGTACACGACGAAAATGGGTGATCACACCTTTGATGTGTCACAAATAAATATAGCATCACGTTCGTAGTAAGATGCGCACATTTATGAGCCTGCAGTTTTTGTATCATATCAATAATTAGTGCCTATGAAGTAGCAACGACACACTTGGGGCGTTTTACCAATGGCATGACCCTTGCACAAAATTGATGGTCGTCTGCTTTATTACGCTCCTAGTTGTATTCATTGAGAAGAGCACTTCCTCATTCCATCAGCAACACAAAACTTGTGAAGAGTCGAATGCGTACTTTTTTAATCATATAGCTTTCTTTGCATGTTCCCTTAAAATACTGACATACGATAATATGTCCTCACGTTGTTTCCTGAACCATGTGAACTAATATTTTGAGCATATACCATCGTTCGCAATCAATGATCATTCAGAGTAACATTATATATAGCGAAAAACTGGTGGAATCTATAGCCTCTTCAGCAACCCATACCCACTACATATGGCGCCAACATAGCAATTTGCTGGTTTTACACTTTCATTGAACGACAATTATAGGAGGATGGGATACAAATCATGGCATGGATTATCTAATAGAGTGAAATTGTCCTTTTTTGTCGTACCGCGGTTAGTATTAAGTAGTAAGCTCGAACATTCACGAGTGCAAAATGGTTGTGTACTCGTTGTTTACCATGTGTTCTAGCATCAGAACCAGAGAGCCTCACTACTTCCACAACAAGTATTGGGTTCCTTCATTTTCAGAACTGTCAAATGACAGATTGTGCCCCTAGTCGCCGTCAAAAATTGAATAGAAATCTGACACCAGCAATCGAACGCACTGCTAAGAGAGAATAGTAGTAGTGGATTCAACACTGACGCCACTTCGTGTATTGAAAGAAACGTTGACGTTCTCACACTGGAAAACTGTGTTCAGCATATGCAACGGAGATGTGTAACAGTTGTTACTGATGATGATTCTGTTCCAGGATTATAGCATCATGGATGTGATTCCATTTTAATGAGTTTAGTAAATAGCTATTCGTGTACATCTGATGTGTCTGAAGGAAGTTGATATCATCCTGACGATCTGTGGGAACTCGATACATAGGAGGTGTAGCACTATCGCGAGCAGACTGAAGGGGACATCTTACCGGCATAAGTGCAAGAATTGTGTTATTCATGCATATGATAAATGGCATATACTTCGAGAGTTGGGTATGATGGAAGTCACTTGAAGGTTGCGAAGTAGTAGTACTACCTTTGTTATTCTCCAAGTTCCAGTAGTGGGAATGAATGGAGATCGGAGATCAACGCCACTACTGGTGAGCAGAACCCTTTTTATTGCTAAAGGGCTAGTTCTGTGTAGTTGAGACTTAAGTGGTGAAGGTGATATTCTCAGCAACTGGAGAGGAATGATACGAGACGATATTTTGGATTCATGTAAATCTTGAGGACAGTTATAGCTGTTGAGAAATAAACTCCAGCTAAGTATAGTAGGCCTAAACTTGGCTCTAGAATACGCCGGAGAAGCCTGTCGGTGCTGTAGCCTTTCAACCACTAGTCCGGCGTTTACTCGACTGAGCTAATCCCATCTCTGCTATAGCCTAACAGATATTGAAACGAGAAGGTAACAGAAACCAGAGGGCGAAGAGGCTATCTGATCCATTGACTGCATTGACTTCTGATGGCCTCAAAAATAGGGATAGGTACAGTATTTTAGGAGGAACCCACAACACACGAGGGTTCTTGTAATTGCCTGTTCAGACCAAGTATTCTGGACTCTTGCTGTTAACAAGATTTTCAGATTTTAACTTCAGATTCCTGTTCATGGGGAACACATGCCACATGCTAAGTATGAGCCTCATCCATCCAAGAGGGGTCGAGTTATCGTGTCAACAAACTAAGATTCGCCAAGATATTGCAATTTTCAACAAGAACACAAAGATGTGTAGTGATTCCTTATTTTTCGAGACATAACTTTCTAACACATCAACACAGAATAATGTTAATATGTACTATGTAGATGAACATAAATCAAAGCAGTTTCACTTTCGATGCTACTTTGACAGGCATGCAGGCAGTTAGGGACAGCAAGTAACATAATTCTGATACGATATGTCATTGAATGTGGGATAACTGTTGGAAGAGCTTCCTTC
>JAUOBX010027224.1:0-14028 GCA_032360705.1 Eupentacta quinquesemita
ATACATTGACCTTGACCTCCAAAAGGTCAAAGATGGGTCATCATTTAACGAACATTGTCTCCAAGTTTCATACCATCGGCCGAACAACGAACATTTGGCGGCTCAAAAAGCAAAAGTTTACAGATGGATAGATAGATAGATAGATATATAGATAGATAGAGTGACTCTCTCATCACAATAGCTCAGACAACTCCTGGAAAATACAGAGAGGGTCGGAAGAAAGTGCACTTTGTGTTCATCGACTCGTAAAAGGCCTACGACTGAGTACCACGAAAAGAGGCTAGCGCCTGAAGTTTAAGTTTATATACGCGCGCCCTCTATTGGCCTTTCCCTCTGAATCGGGCGGGCAGATCGGAGGGCATGACAATAGAGGGAAGGCGTATATTAGAAGACGGTGAATAATATAAAGCTTCAGGGAATCGCCGAAGGCCTCGATAGAGGCTAGTGTAGGTGTTCAATTCTCACTGGAGTGCGACGGACCCAACCTGTTTATTTGATGAAGTGCGTTTACTGGGTGTTCACTATAACATTACCAAGGTGTTCACCGCACTAGTCAAACTCTTAATATATTTATAGTTTCTCACCTCCATCCCCCCTGTCGAGTTTAACTATCGTGGTTTGAGTAGCGACCTATATTTTCAATTGTATGATACTGGGCTACGTTTGCCATGTTTGATCAAGTTTTCCAGTTTGATCAAGCTTTCCAGTTTGGTGAGCACTGCATACAATCTCTACTCTGATTATGTACGCACATATAACCGTCTTGTGAATTTCGCACGCGATCCAAACAAGTGATAAGGCGGGTTACTGTGCAATCGATGCGGGACAATGCAAACGATGTTTCACAATAGCGATTGAAAATGACTCACTCTAAAATCGACAATTATAAGGTTTTCGATTCATTGACGAAGTCGAAGGAATTTACGCAGTCATGACAGTGTGTGTGTGCGTGTGTGTGTGTGTGTGCGTATGTGTGTGTGAGTGTATGTGACGCCGGGCCTGTAAACACAATACCCCACCTGGATGGGACAAGCTCATACTTGGTATGTGTGTTCCCAATGGGGAGTGCATGATCCATATTGTTTAGGGGTTGGGTCGGAGGTCATCCGAGGTCAACAGAGGTCAAAGTCTGAAAATATTGTTAACATCATAAGTCCAGAATGCTCAGTCCGATCAGGCTGATATGTGGTATGCAGCTTTGTTATGGGCAGTACAGGAACCCTATTGTTTTTGGTGTGAACCAGGGGTCATTCTTGGGCAAAAATAGGAAATTGTGAAAAATCGTTATTTTGTCAAATTCGAGCTTGTTAACACGATAACTCGACCCCACCTGAATGGATCAAGCTCATGCTTGGTATGTGTGTCCCATGAGGAGTACATGATCCCCATTGTTTTGGTGTAAGGTCAGAGATCATCCGAGGTCAACAGAGGTCAAAGTCTGGAAATCTTGTTAACAGCATGAGCTCAGAATGATCAGTCCGATCAGGCTGAAATATGGTAGGCAGCTTTGTTATGGGCAGTACAGGCACCCTATTGTTTTCGTTGTAGACCAGGGGTCAGTTTTGGGCTCAAAAGAAGAAATTGTGAAAAATCCATATTTTGGCCAATTTGAGCTTGTTAACATGATAACTTGACCCCGCCTGGACGGATCAAGCTCATACTTGGTATGTGTGTTCCACCTAAGGCGTACATGATCCCTATTGTTGTGGGGTCAGGTCAGAGGTCATCTGCGTTCAACAGAGGTAAAAGTCTGAACAACTTGTTAACAACATATGTCCAGAATGGTCTTTCCGACCAGGCAATTACAAGAACCCCATTGTGTTGTGGTATATGGGTGTCTCATGGAAAGTACATGATCTCTATTGTTGAGGCCATCATAGGCATCGGAGTCGAGGAGTCACTAAGCCTTTTGGCTTTCTGGTTTATCCAACGGTCCCTGAGTGGCTCTTGCTATGATCCTGTCTTGTGCCGAACGCGCAGATAGAGACAACACAAGTAATATAATATGTGGTCTGACTTGGATTACTGTGCTGAGTAGAAAGCTGACGCTAAACCAACTGCGCCATCCACTTTTCAAATATTGATCACCAACTGTACCTCATTGAATAAAATAAATGAAATAACTTTAGTTGTACAAAAACTAATGGACCAGCTAGTACTGAATCATTCGAAATTAGTTTCTCGATTGGCCCCACCAATTCATAAATCTGACAGCCTTCAGCGGTCATGAGATCGTTAAAATCCTTTATAAGTGTTCATTATCGTACATCGCCCTTCATTCCTCAGTATGCACATAATCTACATACCTGAGCTACGTGAAGATGTACTATCTATTAATTCTTCATTTGCCCATTGATATGCCACATACGCCCCGGACCCGGGCCATCATTTAACACTATATTCATCATCACGGGGGATTGATAACTATATAGCTTTTTGCTCCTGACCGCCCCCTTTCCTGACGTTTGTATTATCCCATGATGAACTGCGTCATTTATTGGAATTGCGTGCCAGAGCAGGGCAGGTGAAGGCCTTTTTCATGTCCACATTAAAGAATAGAAACGGTATTGGGGCTTATTTGATTTCAATGTTGATGTCTTTGGTCTATATATCGGAATAAGAGTGTGTTTGGATGTCCTATTCAGGCTCATGAATAGTTAACGAAAGTGCATTCACAGTGCGCCACCGCGCCAAAGCCGCCAATCCAACCTTGTTCGGTCAAAGCGATTATAGCTGTCACCAGCGCGATCAACAATAACAATGTTAGTCTTTCTATAGCTCACCTGAAATAAGTAGGTCTAATGTTTGCCGTGTGAAGACCCGATGAGTTTTAGGACCTATCTTAAGCGGGAATAGAGTTGATATACAGTGAACGGTCGAGATATTATCTTCAGCAGGTGTAATAGGCTGGGTATTATCCTTGATATATTGAAATGATGAAGAACTAATCCCGACAGTTTCAGTGTCTGGATGATAAAGTAGTTTAACCCCACATGCCTACACCATTGCGTGACCTATGTAATGTCAATAGATAGATGGAGGATATTAGAGACGGGACATTAAGCCGTCTGTCATTTTCAGTGTTCCAATCAACACGATGAAAGAAAGTTCAGCTGCAATAGCCAAATTGCCATACTCAAATTGTCCAACGAGATAAATATATAAATATATGTGTATATGTAATAAAAATATAAAAATTTATAGATACAAACATACCAATAGTGATATGTCATCTACATACGTACATGACAAAGAGTGTCCAATTCGTTGATCGAGCAACGAATACATCAACAACTGCGGCAGGACATTTCAGGATAGTTCAACTTGAGGTCACGTCATAAAGACATTCTAACAACCAGTAAGGGTGAAAGCAGCTGGTTAGTATAGCAGCTTGTAATAACAACGACTGCCTAAAAGTCGCCTAGATAATACTGCAGTATACTGCTATGTTGTTACGATTATGCCTAGATGTGATGCACTATAATGTCTGCTGCGTGGTTGCACTGGTCGTCTTCTCTTGAATATTGGGACAAGGAAGTCTCCCAGCCGCCAATTTCAGTGACTAATGTACATAACTAGTGTGCCTCACAGGCTCACACTGTACCGTAACTTTGTCATCTAACTATATCAACAATTAAAACAGGTTTAGACGATGTGCCCCATACTTGTATGGGCAAACAAAAGCCACTAATACTCATGACCAGTTTCAAACCACTGCATGCTTGATATGAGCCGCAGAGGTGAGCCTACAAAATCAGTGCAACTCAAAGCCAATTATGTTCTTAGTCCAGTGTGTTCCTCTGGGAATTGCCTAATAATATGAAAGAGCAAACCCTCTCATATCCCACCACAGATATATTATTAATATATTGGTTGGGTTTCCCCATGTGGCCCATCTGTCAATAATGAAAATAGTTGGTATCCTGGGACTTGAGCATTTCTCGTTTCCGCCCCTGTTATCGTGATTCTTAGTTCTCACCAATTCGCAAATTCCCCGATGGTCGAATAATTGGCCCACTAGAGTATAGTGTTGGATAATCCATGAGGTTCTGTTCTGCTGAGGCTTAGAGTGTCCCTTTGATTATTAATTCGTCATGTTTTTTGTTTTGTATTCGGCTATATAACATATGCGAACGTTTTTCCTATCTCACAATAAATCACAACCCCATAAAGGCTAATTTGAATATGTTAACATCAGCATTGACAGGACAGCTGTATATATTTTCCAATTGTCAGACCTTTAATCCAAGGATTATAAGCAATTTATAATTTGTTATATCGATGCTCCATATCCTTCAATATTAATAATTCGAGACTGCGCGTATTTGCTGCACTCTTGGTCGAACAAATGATTTTTATAGAAATGTATTTAAACTAGAAGATTCTTCATCGGAAATGTTTCCAGTATATATTATTATGGATGTTGATGTTGCTTAATTCAAACGATTGGCGATCAATCACGACTCTTGTTGGTTCAGGATACTCCCGAAATTTGATAAAATTCGGAGGTTAAGAGAAATTTCTACAATAACAATGATTGGGCACTCACCAGTTTATGTTGTTCCGTTATCTTGATTCACAAACACACGACATACTAAACAATAAAGAACAGGGAATTCTGAATTATCTGTATATAATATGCTGTCCCAGTATTCCAATGACGCCCTATATTTCTCTCGTTTTTACCAGGGAGTAATTTAGGACGTCATTTGGATACTGGGACTGCATATACAGATAACTCAGAGTTCCCTGTTTATTTCGATTATTGAAACGATATATACGCTATCCGATAGCATTCCTTTCTAACTGATCGCACTTGCGATTGCCATACCGTTAAGCCTCCATTTTATTCACCGTTTCCGTGATGCATCATCATTCGGTATTTCTATCACAATCTTCCACCGGGTACTCGAGAACACCCTTAATCCTATCAGGGTAATACCATTCACATGCCCTCTCTGCCTTTTTTAGTTCATCCACTCTACTGCAGCTCGTGTTCTGAGTATTTTTAAGTGTTCATCAATCATCAATTCCAAGTTTGATGTCACATAGAATGTCTAATGGGTTTCACACCTCTACTCAAATATAATCATCTCTATGGCTGTTGGCATCGAGAGAAACCTGTGTATGGATATGTAAGATTGAAGATTAATGAGCGAAAGGCTGATGATGTGACTTGTTCGTCCTGCCTCCAGCCCGCTCGCACTCCTTCCCCCCTCAGAAGAATAAATAGATACATAAAAATGTATGTATATTTTTAATTTGAAGTAATGATTTTCAGTTCTAATTTTTCCGAATAAGTTGTTCTAGTCAAGATTTTGGATGCCTATAGATTACCCTGAATAATTCCTACCAACATTATCAAGGCGATTGAGTCAATTGACTAATTGCTTGTTCAAATATACTGGTCATGCTAGAAGATGGTCTCGTTTGTTCAAAGGCTTAAGCTGGTTTCCTCTAGCTTCATTTCACTGTTGATTATTCGACGTTTTAAATGTGTACCATCGTATAGTTGTGGTCAAATTGATTTGAAGATAGGGTCAAAGCGCGCTCATGTTCCAATTTTTACATCAGGCCCTATTACGTAGTCAAACAATCAACTACAGCACCCATCCATCTTCGGAAGTCGCACTATCTAATCCCCAAGGAGTGATTTCGTCGACATAGACCGGAAGTGAAAGCAATTAGGAAACAAGGGGATATTATCTTGGAACGTTCAGTTTTAAAGGAAGCCTTCTTTACCGCTCGGAGCAAACGGAAATGCGACATACTCTCTGTCGATTTCGAGAACTACCTCAAATGAGAATAAGTCACGAAACATGAAGAAAATACAAAAACGATGCGATAGGAAATCAGAACTGATAAACATGCATTCGCTACTGTTAAGGGATTTACCTCAGAGCCCAAGAAATCGATCCTCGTAGCGTTTGATTTTTTGTCTTATGCATTCGAGCTCAAAATAATCGTGGTACTCTGCTGCCTCACTTTTAATTGTCTTTCTCCTTGATGACTTCTATGTGAACATGCATGTTGGTGAGCAGCACATCTTCCAGCATATCGAAAGATACAACGATTTTGAAAAAATGCGTCGGTTTCCTTATACTCATCATTATTATCATATCAATATCTAACGACTATTCCCACGATCTGACTTATTTACGGTATCCGTGATATCTAAAATAGCGTACCATTGACTACTTTGTGGTGGGAATTGTACCCAAACTAAACTAAACTGTTACGTTGTGCTAAATGATAGTGAACCTAATGGTGTAGTGAAATAATTAATTCTGGATAGATAGATGTTAAGGTCGTCACTGTAACATTTTCTCTGGGGTTCATTGTGCGATTGAAATGTTTCTGGAGATCAAATATCACGGTCCTTTCCAAAGCATTCAGATCCGATGTTCTTTGGGAATATTCACCAGGTACCAAACAACATTGGGAGGGCATTTTTGTGGTGGATTTGAATGGTTCATTTTGGCATTATTCCATTAAGCCTATTCGTTGTGTTTTTGTTTTTGAAGACTGTCCTAAGTAGCCATCGACATACTCACTGTTTTGAACGAGCATATTCAGCATAAAACCAATAATCGCAACAAAACATGTCATGATAATGGCTATATTGTGTAGGTTCACATTATTTAGTTATTACGTAGGTGGCATACAATGCTAAGCAATCGAGGACTGTCAGAATAGTAGTGAAAATAAATATTGTCGACTGCATAAGTAGCACTCCGCCACTGCTTATATCGGTCGCATGTACATACTGCCATATTTAAAGGATCCTATTAACTAATGATTTTCTTTTCAGTAACATTAGAGATCATCTTCATTGGGCCTAGACATATATGTAATTGATTGTGTACATAATTTGGTATCCGTGTCAGAAAACAAAAGACCGGAATGAGGGGATGTATACAGAAAAACAGAATATTGAATTTGTGCGACCGATTACCTAGTTTACTAGTGCAGCCTACAGACCAACGGGAGGTGAACGTCTAACGTGTCGAGTATTTCTCGAGTGTGGGACGCTTCTATAGCAAGAATGTATACCGCACCATTGACTGCAAATCATTTGACAATGTATCAACCATGCAAAGCACTCTTTACTTCAACCGTCCCACAATTGTCAAAACCGGAGGTAAATGAAAGTTGTACGTTTAGTCGGACGATCGTCCAATCGAACCTCATTCGCGAAGACCGCAGAGTCTCGTACCTTGCTCGGAGTAACAGGGGTCACTGGTTGTGACCTCTATGGTTTTTGGATGGGTATTGGAGTGAAGTTGGAACCCACACAACTGTCAATCCATGAACAGGCGAATTGGCTTCATATATTACTCTAATTATTTTTTGTGAAAGGAATTAGACCGTTATATTGAGGAAAATATGAATTCTTGGAGAAGTGCGATGATAATATTTGTGCTGTCTGAGTCAACAGCGCAGTGCCCCGAAGAAACCGCAGATATATTTGATTACCCGCTTGACCTATCGGACACTGGTGATTAGTTGTGTGCGTAACTTCATTTGGGAAGAAGTGCAATGGTTTGAGAACATCCTAGCTATGCCTAAAAATAAATTGTATAATAATTGATTCTATTCTCATAACTTAGTATCCGTGTCAGGATACAGAAGGTAGGAATATAAGAGTTTTGTATGGAAATACAGAACAATTGAATGTGTACGACTGTCATAAAACTGAGACTACCATAAACCAAATACTGCTCCCAGTTTACCAGTGCAGCCTACAGACCTGCAGAAGGTGAATGTCTAACGTCTCGAGTATGTTCTCGTGAATGTGTGTGGGACGCTTCCATAGCCAGAATGTATACCGCACTATTGACCGCATAATGTAAGACAGTGTATAAACCAAGCAAAGCATTCCTTGCTCATCTGTTCACATGTGTAGGCCTCCGGTATTATGGTATTATTATAGTGATAATCATTTCTACCCCAGTCTTTGCCCAAGTACTCAATTATCTCTCCCAATCCTATAGCGTTAATATGTTTACGGTCGATCCACTTTACCGCAAATCGAGTCACTGAATGTTTATCTGTCATCAATGAAGATTTCGTCCAAATTCGTCGTCTAATGGGATTTAGATTGCTACGCAAATGTTGGCCATTACCAACGAGGGGCGGGGGGATGAAATCGTTCAATTGACTCGATTATATAACATGCAACTATATAATTCATTGATCGTGAAGACTGCATAGTAAACGATACCCACTGATCGCTGATCTCTTGGTATATGTTGAGAATGATATACGGATAGGGGCAAAAATGAATAGAAAGCCCTTAGCATATATCAATGCCCATATTTTGCAGAAGAATATATTTTCTGGGATCATATGTTAACAGAACCTCACAATATCAGACTCTCGTAGTCAGTGAATAATTAAAACCTAATTTATATTTAGCTCGTCATTGTGACGGTATTCATGTAACGATTCATTCATTTTCTTCAATGATAAAAATAGCACGTGAGCAGCCATTCTCCAGCAATGAAAACACATTCGGCATCTTATGAAAGGTATGCTAACTCTTGAAGAAAACGTTAAATCCTTCTACCACAAAACACCACCAATATTACCACCCCGCTTTGATGAAATAGTCGGACTAGTTGGTGAAATCATATAATGTAATAATAATGTTGCAATCTATATAGCGCCTTATGCCAGAGCCTCAGAGCGCTTCACAGTATTACCCCTGGACCTTGGCATAGCTAATCCCCCACACAATCGTGGGTGTGCAGCAGATCGAGATGATCGCGAATGACAAGCCACAACTCACAGGTTCCCAATTAGCACATGGTGGAGAGAGACGAAATGGATGGAGCGCCCTCCCTACAGACACACCGCGGCGGGACTCGAACCTTGAATCTTCGGATCACCAGAGCCTTACCCACTAGGCTACCGCGTCCTATTGTGAGCAATCGGGATAAAGCACCTTGCTCAATGGTACAACGCGGGCTCGAACCTGTAATCTCTGGATTTCCAGCTCAATGCTCAGCCGACCGGGCTACCACGCTCCACGTGGTATTATTTTCAACGAGTGCAATTTCAAAATAACCCCGCCACAATGAGTGTGTACAATTGTATATTTCCCAGAACATTCAGCCGCTGTGAGAATGCACACTGATAATCGTGAACTTGCTCCAGTATCACCACGAAATTAGCCCACGCAGAATATCAAATGAGCCGTAACCACTTCGCTCATCTACTTCAGGTGTAGATAATATCCTGGGTGGTCTTTAACCGTATCGTTTGAGGATAATAAAAGTCGTTCACAGACCGGTTCAGTCTATATCGTTATTGTTTTTGTATTGCTCATGTGTGACTGAGGTATACTTACCCGCTCTTGAATGAAATGCGGATAGCATGTGGAGTTATTTGATGAATTATTTTCAAAATCCATTCATCGACTGGATATCTGACTTGCTAAATGCAGGATCTCTGATTGGAATGGGCTGAGAGTGGGCGGAGTCGAACGCCTAATGGCTAATATGGAGGTGGGGGTCTTGATTTGATTATATCCGAGTGTAGGATTGTATATTTTTCGTCTACTTCTTCTGCTGATATTTACAAGGAAGTATACAGACGATATAGAGGTGGACAGGGTATCGAGGTATGAACCAGAAAAAATCAGGAGGCTTGGTTATGTCCTGTTTGCTAGATTACCTGAAATACTCGATGTGAGCTTCATTCATCTGGTGAGGTAATAGTGCTCACAATTCCAAAGTGTTACCTTAGGTGACTCCGTATGATCTGACTCCAAATCAGTAAGTTCCATGTAATAGTATATAGTATGGGTAACACAACTACAGAGTTTGTGCTTCATCAATTAATATACTCGGCTCGGTCAGACCTGACATTGTGGACTCATCGTGTTAACGAAGATTTCTTTAATTGCGCACAGGATGAATTATCAGTCATGTTTCAACGCTGAAAGGAATCAGCAAATCTGTACACAGTAGAAGTAGTATGCACTCTAAAACAATCTAGTCAAATTGACTAGATTACATATCATAGAATCTATAGTCAAATGTTTGACTAGATTATAGTCAATTTTGAAGAGCAAATTGTCAAAGCTGACAAGTTTTCTTTCGAAATTGACTCCAATCTAGTCAAACATTTGACTAGATTCTATTCGTGGTCCCTGTGATATGTAATCTAGTCAATTTGACTAGATTGTTTTTAGAGTATATCATCCCGCTGCATCCAACGGTAATACTTGAACTGCACTATCACATATCACCGTGACCGGACAATTGACACCCGGACAATCGGCACCCAGACAATACCCACAATTGCTGTTAGGCTCAGCGTATATAGTGTTAGGGTCTGAAGTCAGGGCGACGTTTTGAGTGGCAATTGTCCGGGTGAAAATTGTACGGATAGGAGTTGTCCAGCAACCAATATCACACTGCCCAAGTACTCTCTTGTCGTCTGCCTCGTATGACACCCACTGTTAACACTAAAATACCAGGGTTCCTAACACTAGTAGACACACGAGAAGACAACGAAACGCGCTACAAAAGCACTTCATATAATCTGATAATTGTATTTGTTCCATACATGTTTGTGCAAGTGGTTGTACCAGCCAAATATATATTACTACCAACTCTCAGTACCCACGTTCAGTCAAGAACAGCAGACGGAGCACTAAGCATCGACTAATCATTACAACAAATCATAATTAAAAAGACATGTCTAATCAGTCTGTCACTTATCAAGCTGTGGTTGTAATTAAATCCATAGCTCGGAACTTGCAGATTGATAATACGTGATCATCAAAACGTCAATTGATGTGAATCTCTCTGGAATTAATCAATATGATGTAATTATATGTGCCGTGGAGTCATCTTATATACATTTGCATTGCTTCGTGGGCATGGCATGCCATGTACGTTGATATTGGGTGCATTAGGTATGTATTTAATATGATATGTGTTCAAATAAGGTTTTCGTCCTAGCGGTGAGTAGACGAATGAATATATGATAAAGTTGATCTAATGTTGTTTTCTGCATTGACCAACGCCGTATAGGATTTATCTGTGACCACGTCTTGATCAAGAATAATCTATACGAAAGAGATGATAATAATCATATTGATTTGTGTATAGATGTTATAGCCATAGAATTATACTCACAGAGAGAACCAACCGCTTAAGCACTTGATATTTATTTAAGAGAAAACTGGGAATCCCCAAGACAAGTCGGAGAAAGAAAAAACAGGAATGAAGCTTTGAGTTGAAGCTTACTAGAGAGACTTCGGCAAATCGTTTTGTTGATATTCATATCAGTATAGGTAAAAAAACACAAAGTAACAACGAAAACAGTACACACAGCTTTGTTGTCATTCGCACCTTCGTTTCAATTTTGTGATCACATTTAACATCATGTAGCTATTGAGATGAATATCGGACCGAAGATTGAGCAGAATAGTTTTGAAAGAACAAGATGTGACACAAGAAGCCCAATTGAAGTGTGGTAATCGATTATAGGCCATCCCTACTGATCACTGATCGATATTTAGGAGGGATGTATGAACTACCGCAGATGCAGGTAACACCTTCATCTCTTGAACAGAATTCCATTCACTACATGGGAAGAAAATGCATTGGTAAATGCGAAGCGATCTATATCTGGCCTTACCTTCATACAATTGTTGGTTCAACTCGAATTATCGGAAGGTTGTTATGCTACCCCTGGACTAGATATAGCAACTGTCAAACCACATGCCAAATTTGATGTTCCCTATATACCGTAACACAGGTTTTTACGGTGTTAACCTTGGTTAATTTGAGGTTCTTAAAACATACGCGAACTATCCGCGGGAAGATTCCGATCGGGAAATCCTCACGAATAAAACTGAGAATGGGCATGCTATATAGCTATTCCACGGTGAGATGACAAGCTCCAATTAACCACCCCTAGACCCAGAGACAAAATAAGTTTATTTGAGTAAACTGGCTTATCGACTGACAGTTTAATTGACAATTTTGGTAACAGCCTATTGACCCCTAGAGTGCGACTAATTTCAAATATATAAATCTGTCACTTCATCTAGTTTCAATTAGCATTCAATCGACAGACAGAATATAGCTTCGACCAAAACAGTTATTTGAGTTATAATGGGAAAATTGGCCTGCGAACGCCACGCACGTCGACAGTTTGATACGCCCTCTGGTTATGAATTTGACATCGACAATCTCCCGAGTGACTGAAAGTGTTCCTGATTTGAATATCTAGTCAGGTAAGGCATATCACGTGGATACTTCCTGCGCGACAGGGGAGTGGTGATTGACAACCTAATATTTAGGAAACCCATCGGTGAGACATATGAAGGAAGCCTTCATAGAAAGATACATCAGCAGGTGGCAATTTGAGACCCGGCACAGTATACGAGTAAATTGTGCATGTGAACTCTTGCAGTATAATCGTGTCCATTGGTGTGCTGATTCAGATATGGTTCTATCAGTCCGGTAACATGCCGGGAAAGCGGGTTCCCGCGAAAACCCATGCAAATCAGCAAGTTGAGACAAGAATAATTGATGCCTTGCGTGATCAGCAGTTGTGAAACCTAACGGCAGGAACGGTACTTACCGTTGCATTAGTCGCACCGCGCTTTTGTAGGCATGTTCTCTGACGAAGAGTGTTTTGGAACCCATCTCCAGCAAACCAGCATGTCCTAAATGCTG
The DNA here is from genome assembly GCA_032360705.1 of Eupentacta quinquesemita. Taxonomy (NCBI): domain Eukaryota; kingdom Metazoa; phylum Echinodermata; class Holothuroidea; order Dendrochirotida; family Sclerodactylidae; genus Eupentacta; species Eupentacta quinquesemita. Next base: position 12,702 of record JAUOBX010027224.1, read on the forward strand.
TACACTATTTTATCATTGAAGCTTCCGATATCCGAGTATCTGAATACTGCACAGATCGAAGCGAGCCCACGTTTGAATTTCCCACAGTACTACATGGAGTACAGCACTGTATCTGCACTACACAGCGGACTGACATATTTGTTTATTAGCACTCAGTCGCAGGCGCTCAACGTCATTAGGACATTTCTCCCAACTACGTGTGCTGTAGGCGAAGCTACGTTGGTATATGTATGTATGACGTGGGTTGCATTGGCCTGCGGGCAATCGAAGTGACTGTGTTGGGATCCATGGATGAGAAGGTCAGTAGCAAATCCACAATTTTCTCAGAATTTAAACGGTCAACCATCGAACGACACGGTAGTTTTGCCAATTACAATGTTGTCCTCATGAAGTTTCAGAATGTCCTTTGCCAAAACGATATGTCCCGAGGTGTCTAAATGGTTGACCTCCATATAGTACATTGTTCAAAATCAAGATGGCGGCATGTTACCGGACTGACATATGATCCGTCTAGCTCGTCTACTTCTTCTTCAGCAGCAGTCAGTACTGACGATTGGCTGTATACTTTCAACGCATCGCCTCGTAATTTTCCTCCAGGCAGCTCTGTTCTGAGCTAGGAAATTATTGAAAATATTGAAATTCCTGTCGAAACCAAATAGTGATATGAATATTAGTGTGAATGTCAGTCAGTTCATTCTAACCACTTTGGTAACAGACTCACTTCAGGTCAGGATAATGCTGACCTACGTCTGATGTAATTTACGTAACTATATGACGCTATCGGACTTAACATTTCAGTCGCTTTAGTCTTAAGGTCGGATTCCATATGTGCGGATGCGGGATGCGGCCAAACACTTAAACGTCTCTTCCTCGCGAACGCAAACATGGATAGTGCCCGAATAGGCTGTATTATGGCAACAGAGATGAAAATAAATCCCAACTTGCCGAAAATTAATTCGGATGAGATGGAACGCGCATTGTATAGGCAAAACCACAATGCGTACCAATGCGGCATTAATGCCGCATACCGCGGTGTTATATGGAATATCTCTCTCATAGAGCATTCGAACGACGGTATCCATTCGCGGTTACACATTTATTGTGTTTGCGCATCATCCTACAGTATTTTCCCGTCCAAAAGCATGATCCTTCTTCACCAAACTGCGATTCCGAAATTTATACCGCATCCCGCATCCGCACATTTGGAATCCGGCCTTTAGGAGAGTATATGTGAGATGTGTCAGTTAAATAACTGTATAAGCAGCATTGATTCGCTGATGTAGCTAATGCTCGCAACCCACCTTAAAAAACGTCATCAGTTGAACCA
>JAUOBX010027335.1:0-14027 GCA_032360705.1 Eupentacta quinquesemita
ACGTTGTTGGCGAACTTGGGCCTATACATATAATTCACAGTTTCACACAGAGGGCAACTCAAATACTGTGTAGGCCAGGGGCGGCGATTTGTGTTGGTGGCTGGGGGGAGGGGGGTACGAATCCGTTGGAAGACTATCTAAGCGGATCGCCACCCCTCAGATGGCAGCAGATGGCTCCTAAAGAGTGTTTTCAGCTATATGTGTTTGGTTGTGATACATGGGTTTAATGACACTGCAAATGTGATCAGTCAGCCAAAAAATGTCATACTTTTCTTTGGAAAATTGTGACACAGCACACAGCAGCTAGGTCGGATTAGATGATAAAAGAATCATTTAAATCTGCCTGGTATATTTCCCTCGCTTTCATACCCCCCACTTAATTTCATATATATATATTCTGTTTATCTCGCCATGACAATTGTCACGACCTCAAGCTATCATACATTTTTCAGACATGTTCTGGAATATTTCCCTTGTATCTGCCATTCTTGCCAACATTTCCGACCATCCCTGCCTTTGTCTCCCATGTACTTAAATGCCCATCACATGCCACACTTTTCCATTGCTACTATACTATAGGCTATTCCAGGAGGAAAATTTTGCACAACATTCAGACGTTCATGCATGCACATGCCTGCGAGAGTATTTGCAATATAGTGTCGAAGGAAGATGTAGCCGAATCCTCAACTTGGAAAAGTTGTAGATTTTTTAACATATTTCGGGTATTTCACAAACAATCTGGCCAACACTTTTCAATTCAGTGACTAACTGTAGCCTATTCCCACTGGCATGTGTACACGAATTTTCCTTTATGAGCATGCATGCAGTCTGCTCGTCTCCAACGTCTTCCTGCATATGGTTCCGAGTCCCTTTTAAACTCGATCCGGCAGACACTAACAAAAGATGTGTTCATCTCAGGAGAAAATGCCAACAGCCACACCATGCACCAAAATAAATAAGAACCGTCTAGCTGAACATAACGAACAAACATGTGGCTTAAGGTAATGTCCATCTCAAGCATCTACACAAACAAAATGTCAACGGTTTGCCCGAAACTTATAACAACCATGTGCCCATATAACTTGTGTTTAATGAATACGGGAAACCTGAAGGGATATCCTAATACCGTATGCGCGCGAAGCGCGAAACTTTGGCACATTATCGACTATCAAATAACATTAATGACCCTAATTGCTGCTCATTGCTGGCTGGATATAGGCAACGAACACAATAATTACCCCATGTTCAAATTTGTGCGGTAGGAAAATATCATTTGGTGTCAAATATTGGGGGGGACAGAATGAACTGCGTCCCCCCCCAACCAAAATATTGGAGAGGACGGCGTCCCCCCCGTCCCCACCATGATCGCCGCCCTTGGCTACAGCCTATAATAAACTGACCAAGCAATCTTCAAGATGATAATTCCATAAGTGGCCATCCGGATTTGCAGATATCAAATTGGATCCATGAAGCCTGCTCCTATATGGGGTCACCAACTGTGAACTGTTGTTCCAACTTTGCTGCAGCTGTCATTACTATTAACTAGGTTATATCCAGCCCTCTCCCTCTCCTTTCTTAATGTTCCACATAAAAGCAGTGATGAATGGACCGGATCAAAGCATTAGCAACTGCCATGAATAATAATTTATTGTTTTCCATTGAATTACAGACTTAATTAGGGACAGGCCTCGACAGGGTGAACAAATAACCATCCCGGACAATAACCGCTCAAATAAGAAATACGCGATTCCATTGAAAGGGATAAGTTGCATAAACCCCAAGTGCACATAAAAGTGCACACTGCCCCCTTGGTTCACGGGAGGCCAAATACTGCCCCCGACATATCACAATCACAAACATCAAGTTTAAAATGCATTAATTTTCTAAACAAGGTGAATAACAATTTGCTTTGCAGAGGTGAATGGCCAGATGAAAGGAGTGTTGAATCCGGGTGGCCAATTAAAATTCAGTACAATAAAGGTATACTGCCGGCTCAAGTGAACATGAGCTTATCTTGTAGCTTAGACAAAAATAACTACATCAGTCCAAACCAGACGTTCAAACGACGTTCCATTACAGAGTTGGATGACTAAAGTTTGGGCCATGGGCATTACGCAAGATGGACGCTATCCCATAATGCATTACCGTACCTGGACTACAGAGCTAATTGCCTTCGATTTTATTCAAAATGTAAACATTATTTCCGACAAAAAACATATTCGATACCCAAAAAACTTTGTATCGTGAGTTAATAATGTTACGTATGTCATTTCAAAAAGAAAAAATGCAGTAAGAAAACTAGGAATGTTGAGTTCTCAAGTACAATAAAAACAATTAAATACATAAGAAATGTCAATGATGTCAAAGTGTGATGTCACAAATTATTGTGCAATCAGTTTTTCCGTTGATTTGTTGGTACTAGTGGTGATACTTCAAATGCCAATAACTTGACATATGAATATCGGATTGAGACGGGTTTCGACCAGTATATTTAGTTTCCCGTTCTCTACAAGGTAACCCCTATACTCGAGCCTCGATTCCCTTTAATTGTTGAGAGGAGAGGAGCGTTTTTCTCTCCAGAAACACGAGTACACAAACCTTTGGGTAGCCAAAGGTTATCATTACACAACCCTAGCCAATATAATTCACAAACAGGATGGCCATGTCTATGAAGCTGGGAAAGTGATAAGATCTTGAGGTTCACAGATTGTCCCTCGGATGAGGACCTAAAATGGTGATCCCAGGAGCAGGTTATGATTTAGGGAATAATGAATAGATACGAGGGCCTTTGTTGCAGAATTAAAACTGGGGTGATAGGAGGTCAGAAAAAACCTGAGGCGCAAGACAAGGAATTTTTCCTCCTGTTATGACATCAAACTGTTTTCAATCCGTAAACAAATGCCAGAGTATCTATTTATTATTCCCATTCATTAATACATCAATAAGTCAAATGATCATATCAACAGCATTCTGGAAATCATAGGTGAAAAGTTAGGAAAATATAAATTTAATTCGAAGAATGTTGACCATTTATGGCATCGCATCCCAAAAAGTGTTTGTATGCGATGTACGTGCGCGTGTATCTTTTTGTCACGTATTTGCGCTTGTTATCTTGCGTAAGTGGTTCAAAGCGCGCAATTTTCTCAGAGCGCACAAGGAACACACTGTCTTGCGAGAATGGACGCATTGAGAGACCAACACATTATGAAGACCTATACAGCTACGCACAAAGTTTATTCAAGTACACAAGTTTCTGTGTTGTAGTAACAACGCTCCGGATGCGCGCTATAAATTATTTCCAGGCACGGAGCGCGTCGGAATTGTGAACAATGGAAATGTTATCGTGCTCAGTTTCACCTGCGATTCCTTGTATGCGAGTGGTTGCGTGCCCTTATATGGGAATAAGTCGCTAGCCGGTTCTTAGTATCAGAATTATAACTAAAATTGCATACATAGGTGACGTGGTATTTATGAATGGTCACAGTACACCCCTGCCTCAATATCATCTGAGCAATAGTTGAAAAGAGGAGGTGGATTATTGCCGGTGCTTATCTACAATCATTATGGTCAGGGTTCCTCGATGAGTCTTTAGTGGCTCTCTGAACCGTATCATTCAAATGGAATAAAATTGAAAATCAACCTATGTTGCTGACAGAATTCTGTATACTGCCCTCATTATGTTAACTGTAAAGTGCTTTGAGGCATCGCATGATTCGCTATATAAATGTTGTAATATTAATAATTTTATTACACATTGCTTCATCCATACTGTATCTAGAAAGCAATGTATCCATCTAGAAAGCTCCAGGTTAGTGTCGTAACAGGTCTACATCCATGAACAATAATACTGCAAATCAGTTCATCAGTAATGTTGTATGCTGCCCTCACTTGCTTCTGCCGTTGACATTTTTCATAGGCTCGAATATGGATGACAAGCAACACATAGACATCATCAACAGGATTGTGCCTGCGCATGCGTCTGTGTGAACATGAACTAATCCACCTCCCCCCCACCCTCCTCATTCACTACACAGAGAAACTTCCTTCCACATTTTTCATAAGCTTGACTAAGGATGACAATTAGGCTATGAGTAAGCGCCACATAGACATGATCAACAGGTCTCCATCTTATGACAGGCATGCATCAAATCCACTAAAGGTTCTGTGCCTAACAAGCTTGAAGCCCCTGAGTAACTACTTGAAACGATGCACTTTTACAGCTCATGAATGTTTATGAGTCATTCTTAATTTTCCCCATGTTTCCTTTCATATCTCTGGACCCAGTAACTACGCCTACGGGCTTTGCATATTTTTGCCCGATCAGCCTTAATGACTGTGTTGTTATCTCACTGCCATCTTGGGGTGCACGCTAAATTGCACTCGATGGATTCCAGTTCCCCCCGTAATTCCTCTCGCTTCATTTTCCTCGCAAAGTTTTTGAGCCTCACAGGAGGATGCGCCTGCGCAGGCTCGAGAGGCTACAAGAAAGCTAGGCAAAGAATAGGAAGGGTGATTAACGGAGGGTGAAACATTCATTAGGGGATCGTGCATAGCAGGAATAATGTATTCAAATGACTCAGTGAGCGAATGTTAGTAGGTTTGGAGAGGGGGGGGGGAGATATCATGACAGGCACCAATGTCTGACCGACATATAAATGTCACTGCACATGCCCAAATAAATTCAGGAGATTGATCAGATTAGCAGCAGTGCACACTCTCACCCTCTCCTATCCTCTTTGTTTAATGGATAAAGTAGGCAAAGAAATTCCCCTTCATTTTTGTCTTTTTCGCTGGTGAAAGTGCAGGATGTGTCTGTCGTTCTGTGGCGATCCATCAATGGTGATTACCAGCTAGTTAGTGCCCGGGGGCCTAATTTACTGCAGGAGTGTGGAGGGAGTGAGCAGCGTGAGCACTGCAGAAAAACAACTGGCAAGCCATCAGCAAACACGCTACGAGGAGGGACAAACATCATCAGTGAGGGAAAGATGGGAAGGGGGTAGTGAGGGAGGCATAGAATAAGGTAGAGGCTGGAGGTGAATGCAAGGATTTTTCATGAAGAGACATGCTTGGCAAACAACTGTTTAGCCATTGGCAAGCGCATTATGAAGATTGGATGGAGTGGTTTTGAGATGCAAGTTAGTGGGGTAAGGAGGGGGTCATTGGCAAGCACATTATGAAGATTGAATGGAGTAGTTCTAGGAGCGGGTTAGTGGCGTAAGGAGGGGGAAGGATGAGTGTCTGAGTGATGATTAATGACAAATTTCTTCAGAAATTAAGAAGATAGGCATACCAATCCATAGGAAGGCTACCTTTCAAGCCTTAATTCCTATTAAAGCAATTCCAACCATTGTTAGGATTAAGGTCACAATCGAGAGTGATTCATAACAACAGTGGAAATACTTTGGTACAGATATCTCGGGATGGGTAAGAAATTCTTCTCTTGTATCTTTGACAGTGCACATGTACACACAATATTTTTTACAAGCAACCAGTGAGGGATTTCTTCATGAAGGTAGGAGGCCCACATAGCTCTTACATTGGCACTATAGTACTCCTCACGTAAGAATACTAAAATGTGAAAAATTAAAATTGAATAGAATAGAGAAATCGTGACGATTATTGAACAGTAGGAACTAGGATACTGCTTATAAATAAAATGTAGCAATGAGAGGGGGTAAGGTTGTACAGGGTGAGGGGTTCACCCTTTCCTAGTAAGCCTTAGTATGTCTCAGACCATGTGATTGTGGCATACCTGATCACCATCCATTTCCATGAGGAGCTGTTTGCAGGCATTCAGTGTTGGGTGGGCCCATGGCGATGGTTCATGCCAATGTCGGTTCAGGTCAAAACCCATTAGTGAGCATCTAGAAGGAAACAAAAAGGTACAAAGGAGAATACAACTAAGATAATCAAAATGATCTGCTTTGTAATAGTGGATGGGGATTGCACAACTCGGAGAATGCAATGTGTACAAACTGTACATACCATAACCTAGTTAGCTGTTAGGAAAACTCCTTCTTCATTGTTTTACTATTCACTGAGATTGCACATCAGAATCTTCAGTGTTTCTCAATGAAGGACAGTTTTACTACGTCAGGGGGCCTGATGAGTCAACATATTTTCACTTATTAATTTGATTACTGATTGCCATGGATGTGGGATGTAGGCCCAATTTCTCAGGAATATATAATGTTGCTCCCGTGACATGTTATGCAACTACTCATGCCTCAAAGAGTTTGAGGGTTGAACTCCAACTATCCTTTGGAAATGCAACATCTACATACACACCAAGTCACACGCCTCAGACCCTAAACTCACGCTCACACGTTCACCCAACCCGATCTCACGCCTTGGCAATATTTGGAGCAAAAACGATGTTGGTCGAGAAATCCGCTTAGATTCTGATGTGAAATCCACAACTAACGTCGCACAGCAGAGACATGCATTAGGCCTACATACTCGGACTCATGTACACCTGTAGGCCTACCCAACGCCAAATAGCTGATATCTCAGCCATATACGGTACGGCACTATCCCACATGCCATAGCACCGAATAGACATAGCCTACTGCACCCACCTACATGACTACTCGTAGCATGTTGTAGCACATGTTTCCCCTGGCATGTTACCAGATAACGTAGCTCCCGCGGTAAAGCATACGATCTCCATGGATAACGATACGTACATGCATTGCCAGTGGCTTATATAATACATAATACATTTGATTTATATAGCACATAATAATTACAAAGTAACTCCCTATGCGCTTATATATCGGATGTCATTATTGTTTTCCCTCTAGATGGATATAATATTCAAAAAAAATATATCGTTGGGGAGGAGAGAGGGATTGTGATTGAAGTTTTGGAGCATGAGAATCATGTTTCACGTTTCCTTCGGGTCCTGTCATTATGTCCACTTTCCGTGCGGGGATCACGACCTGCAGAACACATGTGTGAGTTGTGACAGGGAACATCGGGAACGCCCGTATGCTGGTGCGGCATCCTACAGCTGTAAATTCTTACAGAATGGAAGAAAAAATTATATTTGTCGCAGAGTTGAATGGAGATGAGCACAGCTTCCTGTGCACCGCCTGTGATTCTATTGTCAAGTGCAGCCACTAAGGAATTGCTGATGTCCAAAGGCATACTAGCAAGGACCTGCACAAGCAGAACACATCAGCTTTGGTGAGCCAGCCAACGTTGCGATTCCTCAAGAAAACAGACCCGATTAGCCTACCATCATTGTTAATAATTTTTCTGAGCCAAATTTGTTCACGGATCACTCCGGGTAGAGGCAATGTCACAAATTTGCCAAGCGGATTGATGATGATCACATGATTTGTATCATATCGACCACCGGTGTGGCTTCGTACCCTGGCTCCCCAAATTCTTCTTATGGAAAATCTATCAAATGAAAAGTTTCATACATGCGATCCCTATTCCCAGGCTGTATACATGTAGCCAAGGATACTCGCGAAGTAATGTTTCCGGCCATCTGGGGGGTTTCCAAATCCCCAACATTTTATGGCAGGCTTAGATAGTCATCAAGGCAGTCTCACTCCTAGCAAATCATTCACCTTGGCATCTCTGCATCTAGTTATATAGCAACAGGTTCCAAACAAATTATGCCTCATTATTTACTGGCTTGATTTTTTCACAGTCATGTAGCCAGTCTTGTTTTCTCTCAGCTAAGCTTATATGGCTGTTAAATCCTGAGCCTTTCAGATACTTGACCTCTTCAAGACTTTCAGGGACTAATCCTTATGGAGGCACAAAGCAAAGGTTTGCACATATTTTTGTAGACAAGACAAACATATCACGTTTACGAGTGGGAGTTGCAAGATAACTGCCAGTCTCTGCAGTAACCAGGGATTAACACAGGTAGCAATGCTCACTTCAAAATATACCTGTCTTGCATATTTTATAAGGATATATCATGCTAGTTGAACCAAATTTTGTCCTCCTCGAGAGGCTGTCCATCGATAAATGATGTATTGAGACTTAGTGCTTTTGGTGTACTATACACCATTGTCTGACACTTATCTGTGTGCATGCAGTGGCATCTATGTACTCAAGTGATGAAGAGTCCACTTGTATTGAGATGACAGAACACTGGCCAGCCACATAAGCTAGTGAGACAGTGGGATGGCTTCACGATCGTTTCCCAAGATCACACTGAACCTTTTTTTATTTTCTTCTCGACTGCAAGGGGAATATTTGATTCCTTGCCAAAGGCAAGAGGAATTTATGCACTCACACAGTGACACTCGGAGCAAAATAGTTCCTACAGGATATCTAAGGGCTATATTTCTTGCAACCAAAAAAGGCTTCAAAGACATTAATATCACCCTGTATGAGGTATGAACCGATTATTTTTCTACATTGTTTTCAAGGCAACCTACGATGTACAGTATGCTTGATGCCCGCCAAGAATGGATTTGAAATGGAATTCAACCAGTGGCATTGAACATGTGTGCTGCATGCTGAATGGGGTGTGAATCGCTATAGACACTGATAAATTTTGAGCCATTGCCAAGCATGAGCAACGATCTGGTCAAGATATTGAGGGAGGGGAGGGGGGAAGAGTTTGGAGAGACTGATAGACCCAAACTGCAAAACTGTATGATTTCAGACTGCAAATGCACTATGCTCCTTTAAGCACATGTTAATTTAATGAGGTGCAGTTTCTCCCACGTTGACCAAGGAGATTGCATCACCGTTTGTAATATTTCTTAATCAATGTCAATCAAGTCTTGTTCCTTATCTTCGAGTCCAGGGTTTAATTGTCTCCCTGAATGATTGGTCGAGCAAACAGCCCGATCACCAATTGGCAAACAAAGCCTCGTTTAGTGGTCATTTTATTCCCTGGTGAAGTTTTGGTCAGATTATTATTCGAACAAACAATCTGGTAGTCACCAATTAGGCAATTACTGCTGATAGCCCATGGTTAAAGTGGAGAAGAGTAAGTGGCAATGCCTTCAGGTTGCTATGTTACAAAATGTATCTGATGCAATTCTCAGCTGATGAGAATGATATGTTCATTGTTTACTTTTCACAGTAGGACGATCTATAAAAGGAATGATACTCCTCAAGTTCCGAGGTTGGGCTATGCCAGTATTGCCTCCCATAAATAAAAGCTGTTGCACAATATGAATCTGGAAAATCTCTACTTCGGATATCAAGAGTGATTCCTTAACAAGAGTGCCAATGGCACAGTAGCTCACCTGGTAGGTGTAAGAAAAGTTCACTAGTGCAACCTGATGAGAAGTGACTGATTGAGCTAACATTGATGTCATGATGGCATTTGAGACCTTGGACCAAAAAATCCTGAACATCCCAAAAGTATGGTACTGTAGCATCATTAGGACCGAAATTTCAAATGAAGGGCCCTAGGTCGCACACTTGACTGGACCTTGGGCCAGAGATGACAAACACCCAACTCCCCTCCCTTCCAATGACCCACAACCCGAGGACCATTACATGTGATGCTGAAGAGAATCAATTGGAGCTTGTAGTAGGAGATGCTTCTCAAGGACCATTGTGTGTAGTTCCATGAAATAGGCAACATGGCCTGAGTGGGACCTTGGGCCAAAAAATCCTGAACACCCCAAGGTATGACTGATTAGGCCATCTTTATGACTGAACATCAGCAATGTGCACTATAATTTGTAGGAGGAGAAGCATTTTGTGTGATTCCACATGATAGGCCCCAGGGCCCATACCGGACCTCGAGCCTCAAATTCCTGAACATGCATCCCTAAGGTATGCCTGTTAGACCAACATTATGACCGAACATTAGTACTGTGCACTAACATTTGTGAAAAGAGAAGTATTTTGCGTGAGTCCACATTATGGGCCCCAGGGCCCACACCTGGCCTCGAGCCCAACATTCCTGAACATCCCCATGGTATGGCTGTTAGACTATTATTATTATGAAACATCAGCACTGCATGTGCAACACAATTTGTAGGAGATACAAGATTTTGTGGTCTTTCATAAAATTAGGATGGGCCCCAGGGCCCAAACTGGGCCCTTAGCCCAAAGTTCCTGAACACCCCCAGTGGCCCTCTACCTAAGGATCATTACATGTATAACTTCAAAGAAAATCAATTGGAAATTGAGGAAGGAGATGCATTTCTAGTACCATTGTGTGAAATTTCATTAAATGGGCCCAAGCCAAGTTGGACCTTGGACTAAAAATTCCTGAACACACCGAAGGAACGGCTGTTAGTCCATCATTATAACCGAACATCAGCACTGTGAGCTAACATTTGTAGGAGAAGAAGCATTTGGCGTGATTCCACATGATGGGCCCCAGGGCCCACCTCGGGCCCAAAAGTCCTGAACACCCCTGATGGCCCATGACTTTGTCATCATTGTCACCAAGTTTCATAGTTATCCATCGAAGGTTTTAGGTGAAGCAATTTGAATCAATTGTGGACAGACACGTACATAGATAGATAGACATGCATGATCACAAAGTCACCTAGCCATATGGCTAGGGTGAGCTAATAAAACAGAGGGACCCATGGGGTAGCTGGAGACTGTGGTGATGTAGCAGACTGATGTGCTTCCTGTTCGCGAGGAAGTTTATAATCCATTCTAGGAGGTTGTCTTTGATGCCAAAGTCACCAAATTCAGTCCTCGATGCCGGGCAGTACCGAATGCTTAACTAGGGTTAATAGCTAGGTTGACATGACTCCTCCCATCCAGCAGTTTTACAAGGTCATTCAACAGTGCGGCGAGTTGGGTTTCACAAAGTCGTCCTTCACGAAATCCATGTTGACGATTAGACGTGGTGATGGTAGATGATACTACCTTTGATCTTGCATGGGATGAAGATGAGCGAGACTGGTCGTTATAGCTAGGAGGAATGGTTCTACTACTTTCTATAAGTAGAGAAACATAAGGGAGGGAGCCAGTATTAATTGATTCATGGGAAAAAATCTTCAGAACTGGGGCAATACTTTCAGCGCAACTCTGTCGTACCCTGGCTGGGATTTTATTTGGTCCCATGGATTTTTTAGGAACAATTTCAGGTAGGAGTTTGTTGACCCCATTGGTAGTTATGGACAAGTTGCCTATGTCAATGATATTGCAGATCGTTGAAGTTGGCATGGCCATCGTATCTTAATGTGTATAAACTGAGCAGAACTGTTCATCCCGTGTCTGAGCTTCATCTGACGCTGTCTTGACTGTGCGGGATCCTGAATGTAGGGTGGAAATTCCGAATACTTCCTGGCTTTCAGATTTTTTGTAGTTCCAGAATTGTTTCGTGTTCTCACTTTTGGACTACTGCTGATGGTCCTTCCCTTTCTCCTATCAATGATTCAAAGTACGGATTTGATTTTTTTCGTCCAGCGGAGGTACCAAGGTTCCGAGATTCGTTGTATTTATTTATTGATTCAACCTTCAAAACATAGAAGAGAGAAAAATAGATATCAAATATAATACACAATAAAATCGATAAATGAACATACACAAGTAGTTAACAAGACAAGTTAAGAGATATACCAACATTTGCTCATTTGAATAGGGTTTCAATAGGGTTTCATGGGATCTGACAGAGTCCGTGACGCCACTGGATGGTAGATCTGGGTAATCGAGTACTTTCAGTTGAAAGGACAGTCAATTATAGATTCATTTGATGATACAATCCTGCTGACCAGAGAGCCTGGGATGATGATATTATATCACAGGTACAACGAAACGAAATAACTCGAAAGATCTCTAGTAGGGGAATTAACAGACATGATACGCCTAAAAAGCGAAATGTCATTTATATTTATTACATTAAGGACAGGTTGTATATTGAGGGAAGCCAGGAATTCCGAACTATGCGATCGCTTATCAAACCCCATCGATTGCTTGAATAGATTACCCGGCAGAGTCTCAAGTTCACGGAAATTCGTAGTGTTGAGCTTCAAACAATCCATACCGTACGTTAACACAGGCATACAGACATAATCCCAAAGACAACGCTTCAGCTCGGTGGTTGCACACACACAAAAGTAAATAGGTAAAATTACCTACTAAATGTGTTATTACTTTGTCCCCAGGGCTACATATTATGGCATGTAAAATTACACAGTAGATATGTTGATTAACATGTGAAAACTGGTTTCGTATTATAGCCTTTAAAATTACACAGTAGATGGGTTAATTAACCTATTAAGTGTGTTATTTAACACACACATGTGTAAACTGGTTTGTCCCTATTTCGACATACCGGATAGGTAGAAATACACAGCAGGTGTATTGGATTACACATCATATAGGCTATTTAGCACACATGTCATCTAACACTACAGTATTCAGAATATATTGAAGACGAACAGCTTTGTACAGTTTTAACACCCATTTTATTACATGAAATCCACCACAACTTCCTTATAAGTTTACATTACACGATATAATGATGGTAAACACAAATATATTGTGCCACGTAACTGGATGAAGAAACCAACCAATAAAATACATGTATACATGTTATTATTGACTTGAGTATAGTTTTCGCATACACCACTGTTTACAACAATTACTTTTTCAATCTACCACTGCTGGTGGTGAGTTTGTTCTCACCAAAAATACATAAACAACATGTCTTGTTCTTTGAATTGAAAATATAAAAAATGTTTGAGTTATTAAGTGACAACAGTTACACAGAAAGAAAACACAGTAGTAACATAGTAACTCAGAGAAGATGAGTGATATGACAAGTTGACAACCTTTGTGTGGCTGTCATACAGGTCCACCCATGGTGTAACATGATCCATGTTGCATCAGTGTTCAGTCAAATGTATAATGGAATTCCGGAAATTGGATTTTCACCACAGCTTGTAAGTTTCATTAGTAAGGCATTGATCTGGCAACATCCATCACTGTCCTTTCGAATGGGAATCTTAACTGTAATTCTGTAAATGAGCTTCTTTTGGATGATTTTGTTCACTTTCTGGCCACATCCACCTTTTAGCTTTGTAGACAACCTGCCACCAAGGAAGAACACAATAACATAGTCACGTGTAGCACAGGTTGCAGCCAGCTGCCTGAGGTTGGTTGGAGTCTTATCTGGCATATCGCCGGATGTGTGGTATACTTGCCACCAAAAGTCTCCACAAGTTTCCGAGTACTTGCAGTCAGATACCTGAAGATGGCAAAGGTTTTTCTTCTGTCACAGTCAGAAGTCACTGGATACGTGGAAAACCTGCCAACTGAGTCACCCATTCACCGATGACCGCTTGGCAGGGAGTTAGGCAGCCAGTCAATGATAGGATAATCAGGGTGTTTGTTGGACCAGTGGTCACACCAGCACCATGGAAAGCTTGTCACCACTGAGAAGTTCCAGTTATGTGCCTACGAGGTGTTCTTTCAGTGTTCTTTCGGAAGTCTGGACTACAAGGTACTTCTAGGAAACCGTCAGAATTAGCTCGTTGTATATTGGCTGTTGGCAGCCAGCCACTTGATGACAATTGTGGATGTTCATAAGGCTCCGGTTGGTTAACCCCATTCCCCAGATGTGTGGCAGCTCAGGCCCACCATACCTTGACGGCTCTACGTTTAGAGTGGGCTATAAGGACAAACGAATAGGAACGAGGATGACAGGTTTACACATATGATATGATATGTAATGACACTGTAGCACACAGAACTTGTTGAATCTAGAAACGGTTGAAGCTAGCCATCCACTACTGCGCAGGGCAGGCGCAGCGTAGGGCGTCCGCAGATTTCGCCTTTCACTACTTGCGCAGTTTCTGCGCAGGCTCTCCGCAGATTTCGAAAAACACCAATCTCCTATTTCTAGCCAGAATTAATATATTCGCGATATGAGTATCCAATTGTGTTGTCGTTACAGTGTACACAATGAGTTCAAACACACGAAACCGTATCAAAACACTATTTCACAATCGTCCAATCCAATTTCAACCCCCTCCGGCCTCCGCTCAGGCATTGATGAATATTGCTCGATCGGCGTTCCATCGAACCATCGGCGGGACTTGCGCAGTCCGCACTCCTCAAAAATCGTT
>JAUOBX010027446.1:2667-14026 GCA_032360705.1 Eupentacta quinquesemita
AATTGGCACTCAGCAAAAGTGCTTTTCAGTGGCACAGTTAGGGTTAGGGTCTGAAGTTAGGGTCAAGTTTTGGGTGGCAATCGTCCGGGTGGCAATTGTCCGGGTGGGAGTTGTCCGGCAACCGAATCCGAACCCTGCGAGGTAGCTTGTATATGCATATAGGGTTGCGTTAAATGTGACTGCACCTATGAGGAGTCCCCCGGATGACTTGATGAAGTGGCATATTTAATTGGTATGCCGGGTGTTAATGGGTCAGAATTGTGCACTAAAATATGCGGGTCGTGAAGTTATCAAGGATGAAGTGGGATGGGTGTGAATCGTTTCGAGATATGGGTCCCAGGTATAGCGGCGCTATAAAAACCCGATCATTCCATAGGCTGAATAAACGACCGAACAAGCAAACAACACAAACAATCCAGATATTGACATATAACAATGCCGCGACTTATATAGCGCTCATATCTAGCTATTGAACAACTGTTCGAGGCGCTTCACAAGATTACCACCTCTCATTGAAAGCAGGTACGTACTCCGATGATCACAGAGAGTATGTGGCAGCAGTACGGTATATAGCCTATATCAGCGCCGGTCGTACTCAGGTTCCTCACGGGTCCCCAATTTACTGCTGGAATGACAGGAGGAGCGCTTCATATTACACGTCCGAGTCGGGACTCGAACGCACAAGCATGCGAGGCGAGTGCTCTAACCACTACACCACGAGGGAGAGGAAGGGGAGAGGAGGTATGTGTAAGCATCTGTTCCCACTGTGTGCGACTACCTGTATGTTATATGCCTTATATGAACGTGGGCTACAAGCAAACAACTGGTAGGACTATATCAAGTATTACATCAGACCGTGGCCCAGATGCCAAACATAGTGAGACTGAAACGACTGCTAATGTAACATGACCGACACTATACCATGGCGGACCTCGGGCCGTGGAATGAATGGGGCTATTCCACTCGAAAATATTTTCATTGGCCCTTCAAAGAATTGAAGTGAGTATGCAGTCTGCTACTTGATGTCGCCAAAAGTTGCGCGGTTGACTTTATGGTTAGCCGAAAGAGTAAATAATGACATGGGAGCCGAAGGGGTAAATAATGACATCCTTGCCGATGGGCAATCGTCTGTTTGTTCGAGGAGGTTTATGGTGGTGTAACGCGCAGGTTAACGGTCTCACAAGCAGGGTTTAATTCGTGACATATAGCCATAATCACATTCAGCGCTTTTGTATGGTCGTTCGCATGTTTCTTCGGAAGAGGGCGATACTGAAAACATATACGGTATCCCTTGACTGGGCAGGTGAAAATGATACCACCGTTCACTGGTAGCACATCAGTATCATTTCTCCAATTGACTGCATTCGAGGGGTGACACCGTGACAGCTATATTTCAGCCGGGTCTATACTGCATTCCTCACGAAATATCCACGACGTCTTACATTCGTCCAGGAATCTTGAAAACAGGGAAAAGGGTCCAAATTCGACTGCAAGTGTACTCAATGCACTTTCAACAATGCTCTTTCAGATAGTGTAAAAAATAATTCCAGTTTGCCATCACACAAAACATCATATTACCCTGGATAGTTTTTTGAGGGACCGGACTACTTTCAGGTTAGACTACATTCACCTGCTCATGTGGAGAGTGGTGGCCCGGTTGGTTAAAGTTACCAGTACAGGTCCGCGTTGCAAGGTGCTTCATCCCGATCGCTCAAAATGAGTGGAAGGTGATTTGTATGTTGCTGTCTGCGTGCGTGTAATGATCACCTCCTTCGCATTGAGGTAACGTTTAAGAGGCATTGCCTCGGTCCGTGACCTGGGAAGGGTTCGCAGTTGACGATAGTGATGTATCCAGGTATGCACCCTCGCCGGCTTGTATGGAATCGGTGCCCGTCTCCGGCGAGTAAACCATGGAGAAATATATTTGAAAGAAACCTGAACCTAGCACAGGATTTTCCTCAGATTCAGCACAGGACTCGCTAATTGAATCCTGTGTCCACACATGCACGTGCCAACACAAGGTAATTTATATTAATCCCGATGATTGACTCTCGCGACCACATTACGTCACCAGCGCCACGCTGACCGATTCGCCGGGGGAATGTGATAGCGAGAGCACTCTTAGAGCAATGTGTGAACCACCAGTGCCACGCTGACCGATTCGCCGGCGGAATGTGATAGCGAGAGCACTCTTAGAGCAATGCGTGAACCAGTTTCAGTGGAGAAGGACGATTATTGGGACGAAAAAGGTTGTAGGATGATGCGCAAACGCAATAAATATGTAAAAGCTCATAAATACAGTCGTTAAAGTGCCTCGAAAGGGAGATATTCCACATAGCTCATTCGCCGTATGCGGCATGAATATCGCATTGGTACGCGTGACAATTGTGCTCACACGCCGCTCGTTTATTCTTATTCGATTGGTTTTTGCCCTCTGCAATCTGTTTTCCCCTCCGTTACCCCATTGCAGCTTTTTCGGGCCCTGCAACAGTAACGTGTTTTGCCGCATCCGCACACAGAATTCTTGGTCGTGGGTGAGGCCTACGGGGCTTCACGCGTATATATTGTACCGTACCGACTACGTCGACACCAGCATCCCCGAGCGAAAAAGGGAGCACGTGCTCGAAAAGTATGGTAGCCAACTGCTAGGTTCGAGCGCATGTCGTCGGATGGAAGGGGACGCTGTCTAGGATGGAACCAATAGATTTAAATCACTTCGTGACGTTGCTAGCAAATAAAAGATTCCCAATGGAACAACAATTATACAGTAAGAATATATAATATCAATTACCTGATTATAGCTCGTCAGGGCACATTTTGAGGTAGCCGAGAAATAGTCTTAGAAAAAATAGAATTAGGAGGTTACCCTTATCTTTGTCAGTGGAAAATTTCCCTCGAATTTCAAACTAGGACAGAATGCAGGAAAAATATCCAGGGGTCATCGGCGGAGAAACACGACCCTTCGATGGGGGTAATATCACCTATTATTAACAACTATATTGATAATAATATTTTCTGTGTCGGCTCTGTCAACATCCACTGTTTGGCCTGATAAGGATGGGAGACTCGGAGGCGCCAACGAAGCCATAACTGTCATTAAAATGAATTGCAGTACAAACACGGGCCGCTAAAGACCCTGAAAACAAATTGTCAACTTGTTAATTACCCCTCAAGTGGTCCCACTCCAAGTTTAGTAACTTGGTAGTTAGAGCTCGCAACCGCTGGGATATTGTTGCCAATAAGATGACCCGCTGAATTCTGCTGTGTATAGACCATCAGACACCGATTGATCGATTGTTCGACTGAATGATTGAATGATAAATAAAAAATCAATCAATTATTTAATAGTTAATATCATATAATAATCTGATTACGAGTACCATCAAGGGAAGTAACATGGTTTGACACCAACCAAAGACCCAAAGGAGTCGTCCACGTTTTTATCGACGGTGATTTATAATGACTTATCATAGCACCAATATACAACATCGATATCAAGATCAATTTGCACTACGACGGTTTGATTTTTTTTTTTATGATTTATTTACTCATATAATTACTCTAATTACGTGTGACATCGGGAGAAGTAACACTGTCCATCGAACTCCGCAAAACGAGATCACGTTTTTTATTGTGATTTATATTGACATACAATAGCGCCAATTTACAGCATCGATATAATATCAATTTGAAATACGGCTGATTTCCGTCGTAACGTCATGCAAACCACGCCGTAATTCCTTCCAAGAGTAGCTACAAGACGATCCTGTACGGCAACATCTTTTCCTGGGAGACGACTATTTTTCAAATGTGACTCTCCCACTGGCTGCAGGCCAAAGCTCTGCACATATTTTCATGTGTATTGAAACTGAGATTTCGAAAGTCACGTTCACCCCCGAACATCTGGAAGCATGCTTCGTCACATTTTGAGGCTCACAGAAGTTTCGTGTCGAAGAATTATACCATACAATATTCAGGTAGTGGCAAACCGTTGAGAAATTTGTCAATTTACTGACCGCAAGTCCCATTCATGAATCACGAGTATTCTTCTTCTACTATCCTGGGGTAGGCTGAAAGGATCAATCGTTTCAAACGAATATTTATAAAGAGGATGAAATAGGACACTATTCACAATTATTAAAATGAGTGCATGAAAATCTATAATATACAGAGAACTGCAATGGGAGTTTAACAACCTTCTCATTTTCCTGCAGTTCAACTTATGAGAGCCCTGTCGGCGTACGCCCATGATATTATGAGATGAAGAATCGACGGTAATTATTGCACGGAATTTATGAGAGAAGATGCATTGTAATTATGATTCTTGAATCACTTCAACTTGTATGATATATGAAGGCCCAATACATTTTTGTGGTTCAATTTCTCATTATTCATAGAGTTAGAGACATGAAATTGGTGCTCCGAAGCTGGAAATACGTAGCTGAAAACGCTTGGGAGTGCCGTTTCCGGCCCATCGGGGGGCTTCGTAAAACCCCAAGTTTCGTTTTACGATCCGCGCCAACCTATAGTGGCGCTACGCATGTAAAAAGTTATCCCGCAGTCGACAAAAATCTATTCACACGCACTCCCCACCAAATCACCCTGACGACGCCCCTGCTTGAACAGTTGAAATACACAGAACAAATGAGTTCTTGGAAAGAGTGATTCTTGAACTCGGAGTGTTGGAGGGTTTCTTGTGATTACAATTCGTCTCCTCGTACATAAATGTTAACTCTGAATGGGGAGGATGATCTACACAGGTAAATACGTTATTGGCAAGTATAAACAAATCTTCCCTGACTGCGGCATTGACCCTATTCTCAAGAGAGTCGTATTCCAAACGGAAAATGTTACTACAATGGGGTAAAATAGATACATCGAACACTTTGTCCCGTGTGTCTCTATATTCTCTGTACTTATCCGAAACATCGCAGTCTTGCCTCCACCATTTCGTTCTTCAATGTACGCCACCCAACATTGTTCACGTATTCTCTCGTTTCTTATCTTGTGATAAGCGCTGTTAACTTCCAAACTATCCTCATTTCTTTCAGACTGCCCAATATGACTACATGGGCTGCTGCTGCAGATCTAAACGCTAAGTATACGTCGGGTGTATTGACCTAGTAATTACTTACTACTCACTTATATGGTTCCTTGTGCCAGCGAGCTTCTGGATGTCATGGTACGCCACTTGCTCCTATCACCAGCGGTTCTTCTCAGTCCGTAGAGGTCTTTTCTTGTCCAGTTCTTGATATCTGCCAACCCCGTCTTCCTCTATTCATCCTCCCATCTACATTCCCTCGGAGGAGTTGTTTTGGAGTCCATGTGATCTGAGAACATGGCCCATGTACTGCATTTTCTCCTCTCCATCTCTTGGAGTAAGATTTTCATCTCATCAACCCTCTTCAAAATGTCATCATTCGGGATTCTGCAGTGTAAGAGACTTTGAGCATCTCCATGTAAATCCACATCTCGAATGCTTACATTTTGTCCCATAACTCAGTTGGATAATGTCAAAATTTAGGATGCGTAAAGTGGAGTTGAGAGTATATAGCCAGTCTCTTCCTTGTTATTAGCCTCAATTCCTTACAGGTTAGCATGTCTTCCTGCTTAATAAAGGAGTAATCATAGTAATCATATAGGTATTTATATGACAAAATATCATAGTTTGTTAAACTACTATCAATCCACATGGCACAAGTGTGCAGCCAGTCAGGTAGGCATGCATATCCTCCCAGCAGATGGGGAAACGTAACTGATGGCCCCTGCACGGAAAGCGCCCGGCGTATACGTGTCACTCCAAACGCTCCCTATAAATTCTACCTCAGATTTTGACCTGACTATATAATAGTCTGATAGTCTAGGACTGTACTGGCATGTATCACCATATTATCTGAACTTCAATAGACACTACCTATGGTGCAAACACAATAGTTCCGTACTGAGCTCGCCTTGGATGGGTAGACGATTTGAAAAGATCAATTACATTCAGGTGAACAAACTTCCGATTTTTTTTGCCGGGATCCATCAAGTCTATATTTTGCAGTAATAGGCCTAGAATCTCCCTATGAACTGATGAATAAATAAATAAATAAATAAATAAATAAATAAATAAATAAATAAATAAATAAATAAATAAATAAATAAATATAAAAACTATAAAAAAACAAAAAAAAACCCAATGAGTTTGCTTCAGTAGGAAGAGAGTGATGGCACCCCTGTTTTGTCCAAACAGACTGCCTAAACTCAGTTATTTCCGTTGGATGTGTGATATAGTCTGGGGTTGGCCTAATGTTCATACGCTACATCTGATGAGGCCCCTAACCTGCCAGGGCGGGCAGGGCCTATGTAGGTCTATGTGGGTTTACGACCAACACTAACCACTCCGGTATCAAAAGCGTATTATACCATTGCGTGAGACATAATACTGATAGACAGCTAACTTAATCGTGCTACCTTTAGGGTGACTGCCCTGCCCCATTAAATCGACGAACAATTCCTGTTTTCCGCTAAAGTTAAAACCGCACAATGGTCTGTTTGGTTTTCTATTCAATCGAGTGAAGGAAGCGACACTTCGCAGGTGCCATTCAGGTTGTCTCGCGGAGCCATACGGTATGTGGATCCTAAATGGGACCTCGTTCACCGCAGGAAATCACTCGCTGTTCTTTAACAATATAACAGTTGAACAACCTCTTTCTTAATTGTTCCTTCTATCAGGCTACACTGGTATCCCGCCTGCGAATCTTTCACGGTCTTGCCACAGAATCCTGATTTCACAAAACAAATCAGCTGAACCGATATGAGAACACACCCATCATTAACAACCCGCCTGCGGTTCGTACAACTATTCTAACCCCTGTTCTTTCTATAAATTCGTGTTTTTGTAATCTGAATGAAAGATCGAATTAGTGTCAGAAATTCTGGGCAGTTAAAAATTGTGTATCACTAAATCTGTAAATTGACAGCGCTTCGCAACAATTTCTGTGTCCTGCTAAACATTGTTTCATGAACCTCAAGTGTCAGAACAAGGAATCATCGCGCATTGTTGTGTTTTTTTAATAGCTTATCTATATAGAGTGTTACTTATCTTTAAGTATTATTTTCATAAAAAGACACTCAGGGGAAATGTTACTGCATTGCAAAACATACACCTGGCAACAGGAACAAATTTAGTAAATGTTGCCCCTTCGGCAGAAGATATACAATGAATCACTACATATTTAGTCACTGAAGGTATAATATCATATGTTGGATGAAGCTGTTTCGTAATCTGCAATCAAATCAATAAGGAATCACTACACATAGTTGAGATATTCTAGGTGAACAATGTATACTCGAAAACAACCTGGAGTTGATCTAGTAAACTATATTTTACTAAACATCATTTGACATCCCCCAATCATAATCAATTAATGCGTTGCTTTGCCTTTAGTACAGACAAGTAATCACTTTACAAACAATCTGTGGGTTATTTCAAGTCTGATCGGAGCCACGCGTTCGTACCAGTAGAGTATATCCAGTACTTCTTATACGGACATTTGATATCAAGTTGATTGATATTACACTAACATGCCCAAAAAATATAATTATGCTATTGAGTCGACAATTCAATGTTTCGTGTTTCTTGTGTTTTCAGGAGTTCATTCTTCCGTCGTGACTGCGTTGTTCAGTGTTTTTTCCGTGACTCTATGTCTTTAATTTCGTATTACTCCGTTCATCTTCGTTTTTATGAATTCGATCTATTAACATCTTTTTATTCGTTCGTTTTTTCCTATCGTGTTTTGATGTGTTTGTATTGTTTATTTATTTTCGAATGCTTTGTGTTCTTTATTGTTCGTTTTTAGTATATTCTAATATTGTCATTTGTTATCATATTTTATATATTCGTAGTTGCACCTTTTCTCGTGTTATACCTTGTGATGTTGCGTTTGATCGTTGTGTTCAGTGCTATATTGTAATTATTACATTTGTGCAATGGTGACCACCCATAGATATTATGCAGAAGATAACATGCTCATCCCCCAATCTCCGAAAAAATACATATTATTCTGGAACAATGTGATCGGTAAAAACAAGTCGAGCTGTTATATGAGGATCATATAATGAAGTTCTTGTGCATATAGTTATTCAAATAATTGAGGAGTAGGGGACCTAAAATAAACAGGCTGCATGGCCAATTGCCTTCCACTGGCAAAACATACCATACTATACCACGACTCACATAGCATAACTTATACGACTCACCTATACGAGTAAATGGTGTCGCCTGAACCAAGTTAACACAGTTCAATTATCGGTGAAGTGGAAACCTACGATATCATTTCGGTATATATAATTCTAAAGGTCAGTCAGACGCATAGCTGACATAATTTACATTTTATGCGCCGAATGAGATAATATTTACCCAGCGCAAACCCCGCGTGGAATCGGGCGACCACTAATAGTGGTTCCTTACTGCCCACACATTGCAGGCTTAATAACTCGACATGGTGCAAACAGCAGAACATTTATGAAATAATTCGAGTAGTTTAATAAACAAAACGGCAGTCGGAGGCTTGGTTTGGCTTGAGTTAATCCAAAGATTTTTCGGAGGCTATTTCTGTTGTTCAAGTTGGGTAAATATAATTAGTGACAAACCGAGTGGTACAGTAGTTATGTTAATCATTACATTACGGGCGTCAATATTGGTACATTTGCAACCGGGCATTAACGAGCAGTAGTGTTAACGATTGTCTGGTAGTTGAAGGTATAGGTTTGAATAACATATTTTAGGGTATGAATAATACGAATCGAACTATAAAGAGACCGCATGCAACGAAAATATGTTCAAAACCGTTCATATTTGACGGATGGGGCGTTAAATGTTGGTTCCCATGTGAGCAGGGTTTCAACATGCCCACCCTTCCGTTACATTGGACAATACATTACCAATATTATTTTGGAATTAAACTTCCAGAAATTTAAAATGAGTTGATAAACACTTTTTCTCTGATTTGTAAACATGTTCACATTCTGCACATGAGCTATCTAGGTGATATGCAAATAAGGCTAAATGATTCATGATTTGGACATATTTGTGTATTCAATTTGTAAAGTTGTATAGAATGCTATACGTAAGTTGGGGCTGGCAAAGTGTTTACAAAAGAGTTCAATTGCTCAACACTATGTAGAGTGATATTCAATCCATATTGCATGTAAGTGTAGCGCCTCTAGTTCAACCAAAGTGGTTCTACATTGCCGTGGCGTTAATCTTTTATGGGCCCTACCCATGGTTATGAAATGAAATCCTACACAATCAGACAATTACACAGTAAAACTTTTTTTTATGGTTTCACTCGCCAGACACGGGTACCGATCCCATACAAGCCGGCGAGGGTGCATACCTGGATACAGCGCTCTCGTCAGCTGCGAACCCTCACCAGGTCACGGACCAAGGCAATGCCTCTGAAACGTGACCTCAATGCGAAGGGGGTGGTCATAACACGCAGACGGTGACATACAAACCACCTTCCACTCATTGTGAACAATCAGGATCAAGCACCTTGTTCAAGGGTGCTCCGCGGGCTCGAACCTGTAATCTCTGGATTACTAGCTCGACGTATTAGCCGACTGGGCTACCACGCTCCACATTTGGTTTGAATGCTACGGGTTCGGGAGGCCAACGAAGACGCATCAATGATCCCTGACTGTGTTGATTGTGGATAAGCACTGTCGATAACTCGCCTTCTCTTGTCGACTAGTGTTCAAATGATATAGAGGCAGGGGGTACTTTCACTAATCCCAACCTGATCCCCGGGACCTCCATTTTACGTCCCCTTCCGACGGACGACCAGTGAACTCCAGAATCTAACCGCACTCTCCCAGATCCTGGAGGAGCCGAAGTATTTGTTCCTTGTCTTTTGCCAAGCTTGTTCGGAGCCAAGCTCAAAGGTCAGCCTCAAATGATTGTATTACTCGTCATTTGTGCATACTTGGAATGTAAGCTACCCCTACAAAGTACACGAGTATTTTTTGCCGATGAAGGTGAATAAATTGAAGAGGAAAAGTGAATAAAGTGGCACGGCTTTCACTATTTAAATATCACACCGATTATATAATAGTGGCATGCCTATATATTTCATTTCACCTAAAAATGTTATAGAATATTTCACCAATGAATATTGATCTTGTATTCCTCATGCCACATGCCATTCTCAATTATTGTATATGTGCATATGTTATACGCGAATGACGGTTTCTCTAGTATTTTGATATTTTACCTGCGTGGACAAGAAAATATTCCATTGGATGACGTGTCATCGTCACCGAATCGTTTGTGTTTTCACCCATCGACGAATGTTAGAACATCATGTTCGTAATGATTATGTAGCATTTTACCACTGAATGTTGTGAAGAAAGAGCCTCATATGCATATCTCTCGGAATAAAAACTGCACGTCCACCTATAGGGTGTGCCAGAATTGATGTTTCACCTACCTTATTCGATGGTACTACATATACAGAAATGAAGTTATTATGGCTTAACTTTCGTGCCATATGTCGTCTGTCCTTCAAAAATTGTTGTTGCCATCCTTTTTGGAGGCCTTTCGGACTTGCTCTACCCAGGTGTTGTTGACAAGCGCCCTCAATTTTGATGGCTTGATGGACCGCCAACACCTTTTCACACGGTCCTCGAGTTCGGCCCTTGTGGTGCAGTATAGTGTTTCATACACGGCTTCTTTCAAGATTGCCCAAAGTTTCTCAAAAGGGTTCAAGTCTGTTGAGTTGCCTGGCGACTCTTCCTTCGACCAGAACTGTGGGAGGTTGTTTTGGCACCATGCTTGGGTTAAGCCCGCAGTGTGGATCCGTCATTTCCTCAGCTACTTCCGGTATAGTTATTTTTACTAGCACCACAAAAATTATGATAAAATAGCGACAATTCCACCTTTTTGATGCACTAAAGACTGAGATACAGCTCATCCATGGGCGCAGCTATTTTGTTGAATACAACCATCTAACCCGACTTCCTGTGGCTGCAAAAAGCAATAGCGCCACTACTTCAACGAGACATCAATTCTGGCACACCCTATATATGTATTGTCAGCGACCCCTCTCGACTTGACATGATATGAACACGTTGAATCTGTTCTTCGTGGACTGCATCAATGATACTACTACGGGTAGAAGTAGGGGTACCATCGCCACGCCTGGGGCAGATTCCGTATTTCAGGTGTATTTTAGTCATCTCTACTATATACAGCACCGTCATGAAAAGCAATTTACCAATATGCCTTAAACGAAAATTATACAACCAATGTATCCTTCCAGCCATAACATATGGGGCAGAGACGTGGACATTAACATCGAAAATGGAGAGGAAA